>JAJKFI010013313.1:0-29781 GCA_029204185.1 Lerista edwardsae
GTGTGTGTGTGTGTGTGTGTGTGTGTGTGTGTGTGTGTGTGTGTGTGGCTGTGGCTGTGGCTGTGGCTGTGGCTGTGGCTGTGTGTAAAAAGAACCAAAAATGTAAAACATGACATAATCTGCCATTTTGCTACTGGTTCTGCCTCCCCAAGCCACCATTTTGCAATACATATGCTTCTCCAAGCTACCATTTCATGCTCCCAGCGTTCTCCCAAGATTCCCAATTATTCATGTAGCTCTGAATAATACAAAAGCTTCCCATCCCTGTTCTGTGTAATCAGAGGCTGACCCCACTGCTTTTCACATCTGTGTCTGGAAAATGAGGCATTTCTTGATTTCTTGAGTACAGCGAGCCAATGACTGCCCTGAAGTTTCTACATATGCACGCTGGAGCCACTGGATAAGGAAATGGACTAGGGGTGAAAGCATGAGTCACAGTGAATAAGGAAAACAGTTTGTGTGTTTGTTTTGCCTGATTGAAGTAAATAATTCTTCTGTTGCTGCTGGCATTGGCTTCCATCTACAAAAAACAGAAAGATGTCCAATGTATGTAGCCCAATACTCCTCCTGTGAGTCACTGTTTTATTGTCAATAAGGCAGTCTTAAGGGACGTGGTGGCGCAGCGGGTTAATCCGCTATTGCTGGGCTTTCCGACCAGAAGGTTGGGAGTTCAAGACTGCGCGACGGAGTGAACTCCTGTTGCTTGTCCTAGCTCCTGCCAACCTAGCAGTTCAAAAGCACCTAAATGCAAGTAGATAAATAAGGATCACTTCGAGAGGGAAGGGAACGGCGTTCCGTGCTCTACGGTGTAGAGTCATGCCGGCCACATGACCACGGAAGCTTGTCCTTGGACAAAACACCAGCTCTACAGGCTTAGAAATGGAGATGAGCACCGCCCCCTACAATCAGTCACGACTAGACCATTCGGTCGTGGGGAAACCTTTACCTTTTAAGGCAGTCTGGGATTTACAGCCTATTAGCAGGCCTATTGAGGCCTGCCGCCAGTGGAACACATGCCTCCCACAGGACACAGCAGTAGCCATTTTGGCATCACTGTATTGGTCGTAGAAGCGAAAGAATTGGATTGGGCTGCCGGTCCTTAGGAAATGGGTAGCAAATCCTGTCTCAGAGTAGTGAGTTAAACTTATAGGCTAGTGCCTCTTTCAGACCTGGGATCCTCTGATTCTGTGAACGTATCAGAATATATACTTCTATAACAGAGAAGCACTACTGAGATGCATTTGTTCTCCTCAAAAGCTGACTAGATTTTTCTACTCAGGCAGCTGTTTAAATGTGGGAGGTTGATGTATTGAGTGGAAAATAAAATTGATATATTCAATGATATATGAAAGTACTTCATCGATTCCATGGGTTAAAAAAATGAATAATTACTGCACATATTTTGCAAAACATTAATGAAGCTGAAGGGGGAAAATAATATACAGTAGACTGATTAATCTATGACTTCTTGTATGATTGAATAGCTATCACGATGCATGGCTATTGTGCTTTTTTCCAAATACAGAGAAGTATGTGTTCTTTTTCTTTCCCCTTTTTGGAGAAATATCTTTTCTTAAGGCTATGTTTGTAGTGCTTTTCAGATTTCCCCCCGCAGAATTACTCTATTACTCTGTTACAGTACTACAGTACAGTATTACTCTAGTAATACTGTAGTAATACTGTAAATGCCTTGTGTAGGTTTCCTGACTCTTTCAATTCAATTTATTGGCCCAAAGGTAATAAGCAGAATAAAGTCCATTAGCGCCATTAGTGCTAACGGGGATTGCCCCGCCTCCCCACGGCTGCAGTTGCCGTGCTCCTAATTGGCTCATTTGAGTCAAGGGAGGGCGGGGCTGAGGGTGAATGGCCATGAGGCTCCCGTTCTCCCTCATTCTGGCGGGGAGCAGCGACCCCTCCCTCCCTTTACCTAGTCTGGGACTAGCTGACCGCTCTTAGAGGATTAAGAGGGTAGGAATTTTTTGGTCATCACCCTCTTCTGATGAGGGTGAAAGAGGAAAGTGCCAAAATTGGCTTGAAGCTCAACATTAAAAAAAAACTAAGATCATGGCAACCACTCCCATCACTTCCTGGCAAATAGAAGGGGAAGAAATGGAAGCAGTGACAGACTTTACTTTCCTGGGCTCCAAAATCACCACAGATGGTGATTGCAGCCATGAAATTAAAAGACGTTTGCTTCTTGGGAGGAAAGCTATGGCGAACCTAGATTACTTAATAATAAGCCGAGACATCACCCTGCCAACAAAGGTTCGCATAGTCAAAGCGATGGTTTTCCCACTAGCAATGTATGGCTGTGAGAGCTGGACCATAAGAAAGGCGGAGCGCCGAAGAATAGATGCTTTTGAATTATGGTGTTAGAGAAGACCTTGAGTGATTTTCCTGGACTGCAAAGAAATCAAATTGGGCAATCCTACAGGAAGTCAAGGCTGATTGCTCCCTGGAAGGACAAATGCTGAAGCTGAAGCTCCAATACTTTGGCCACCTCATGAGAAGAGAGGACTCTTTAGAAAAGACCCTCATGCTAGGAAAGATTGAAGGCAAAAGGAGAGGGGGACAGCAGAGGATGAGATGGTTAGATAATGTCACCAAAGCGATGAACATGAAATTGGGCAATCTCTGGAAGCTAACAGAGAAGTCTGGCGTGCTGTGGTCCATGGGGTCACGAAGAGTCAGACATGACTCAGAAGTGACTGAACAATAACAATACTGTACAGCAAGTATTTTTGTCATTTTGAGGGCTGCATCATACTGCAACAGCCACACTCATGTTTTCCTTACATGCAATAATGACTTCAGGTGCTTGCATAGGTCTGGGAGGTGAGAAAGTAATCTGGTCATGTTCAGAGGCAGAGCACCCATGCGGTGCATTGCTGCATCTGCCATGGGCACCTGTGAAAATGCCAGATCACCTCTGCCCACCTCTGTGACACGCCTGCCCACCTCTGTGTCCGTTGCAGTCCAAAATGGAGTGATTTTGGTTGCAGGGCTTGTGGCGAGGCTGTACAGGGGGAACGGTGATGCGTGATTTCATTGCCCCACCCCAGGCACTGTCAGCTCTGGTCATGTCATTAACAAACCTTTATAACTGGTGTAGAGACTTGATGTAGGATGGCTTGGGCATTTTCCACCTCCCCTTCTTCTTTTCAAGATCTGGTTGCCAGCTCTGAGTTATGCCATGTTGAAAGTTTCAGTAAGATTTGTCCTCATCTTGTTTTTGTTGAGTTTTAGATTGACTTTCTGGGTGCTTTCTAGGAGCAAGACTTCATTAGACCCACCAATAAACCCTGTTTATGGCACCAATACTCCTCTGCTGCCTCTTTTATTCCAAAAGGCATCCTCGGCCATCTGCAATAGTCTTCTGCAGTCCAAAGAGGAGTAAGATAATTGTTTTCTTTCTTCATCTAATCAGGGTTGCCAGTATCCATTTTTTTCATTTGCCATTGAAATCTCCATTTGCTTTCTTGTCTCCATTACCTTTTCTTCAGAGGGACTCTATCTAGCAGGGCCTCACTGGCTAGATTGCTTAATATACAGTGAAATGCAGCGTGCCTGAGAGACACCCAGCCCTTCTATTCAGATTCTTGATTGTAATTCTTGTGGATTTGTTGCCTTGGGATGCCACCTTATATTTAGCCCTGAGTATGACTTCTTTGGCTTTCCCAGCAATTGCATGGACAGCTTGTATTGTATTTAATGGTATTAGTTTTGTGCGTCCACTAGTTGAGGACGAAGATCTTATCTCTTGAGTTTACAACCTGGAATTCTACCTGCTTTCCCACAGCCTGGGTGTCCCACTTATTTATGTATTAAAAATATGCACATATCACTTTTACAATATTGTCAAAATGGTTTATGGAGAAAAGGTATGAAAAGACAGTTCCCAGTCTCCAAAAGTGGCATCTCAAAAAGCAGTGGCATTCCTAAAGGGGAGGGGAAATGCTAGGTTTTGCAGAAGGCTGAGCCACTGTGTAAGGTGGGCCCTCCACCTCCACTTCAGAGCCATTCACAGCTCAGAGCTGGCTGGGAGGCTTTGCTCTCCAAGCTGCTAATGGCTCTAGAGGCAAAGGGGATGGGCCATATTACACAGGTGCTCAGACTTCTGCAAAACTTAATGTTTTACCCTCCCTATAAGAACACCACTGCTCAAAAGGAGTACAGGGGGTGGAGGGAGAAGCAAGAGAAAAGGAGAGGTAAGAGGAGGCAGAGAAAGCAGAACTATTATTGAACTACTTTAGCTATTACACCAGGGCTGATTTTTCTGAAATGTCACCTTACATAGTTCTTACAGCATTAAAGATCCACCTCTATATGAGTGTGACCAACCGTCCAGATCCTTTCCATGCAATCAACCTGATTGGGAATCAGATGACAATCAAATGAGAAGGACACACTCAGTTGGTCCTGTCCACATGGTCCCAGGTCTCAAAGTGTTACAGAAGTGTTGTGGCATGAACCAATGAACAAGCAATTCCCATGCAACCACTGTGTTTCTGTAGTGCCAGTTGTGATAGATAATTGTACTTCACCATCTTGCAGAATGGCGGAGGGGAGAAGGTGAACAGCCCCATGGGTGGACCAGACCGGGGAAGGGGCTAGATTCAATATCTGGCCATTAGGATCTAGCCAGCCCATAGGGTGAAATTTCCCCTTCCCCATGGTGAGCTCCACTTGCCTCCCAGCCTGCGTTAGGCCTGCATTCTGCTACACGGGTTAAAATTGGGCTGCTCAACAATTAAGAGTGCAATCCTAACCTAGAGTTAGGCCGGCACAGTTAGGCCAGCAAAATTTGGCCAGCCCAAGAGACATGTTGGAGTCAGAGAGAATGGTGTACATCTGTGTACTGGCATCTCTGAGTCCGAGAGTGGTCCAAACATACTTTATGGTATTCCTTGTGCTGACCAAACTTTGCTGGCCTAACTGTGCCGGCCTAATTCCAGGCTAGGATTGCACCCTAAATCTGGAGCAGTTAAAAGATGTAAAAAAAAAAACACAGCAGTAACATATAATTAACAATTGTGTAAAAACAGCAACCAAAGAACAATAGGTGTTATCAAAAAGGGGTCCCTGAGAGTTTCTTTCCTCCTTAAAAGCCAAGCAGAATAAAAATGTTTTACAACCCTGCCGGAAACCATATGAATATGTTAGAAGTGGAGATTGGGGTTGTAGAGAATATGAGTGTCTCATTGCTTTTGGCCATTGCTTTTGGCCCATCTGAGGTGGTGTGTGGAATGTCTGCAAACTCATTATAATTTCTCCTCCCACAGCTTCTGCATATGATATCAAATGCATGGCATGCACAGGACCAAGACCAGTCCACCTCTGCTCATTTGTAGTCTCCAGTAACTGAGAACCAGCTCCAAGTGAGCTCCGATCTCTTTCTCCTCCAGAGCGCAATCCTAACCTGGAGTTAGGCTGGCACAGTTAGGCCAGCAAAGTTTGGTTAGCACAAGGGACACCATAAAGTATGTTTGGACCACCCTCAGACAGGCCAGCACACAGACATGCACCATCCTCCCTGACTCCAAGAGTCATCCAAACACGCTTTATGGTGGCCCTTATGCCAGCCAAACCTTGCTGGCCTAACTGTGCCGGTGTGCTCTCAGTCACATACTGTACTGTGTTCTGTTTTGCCACTCTCATTAAGTTCTGTACTAATAAGACTATATTCCAGTTTATGCTTAGCTGGTGACATATACAGAATGCCTGCAGTTATGCAGACTGAAAAAAAATGCAATTTAAGCAAGAAATCATAAAGCATATGAATGTAATAGTAATCAGCCTTCACTTAAAAAATGAGCAAAGGTATTTTCATCAGTGAGAAGAAGAAAAAAGCCTGCTAGCATTCTATTTTATTTTGCATGCAACAAAATAAATGTTTTATGTTTAGGAACATAAAAGAATGGAAGAAAATGCAGACTTCCAGTCGTTCGAGGTCCAGACTGCAAGAGGTACTGATCGCAATCAAACTCATCAATTGCAAAGACTGTGGAGGGCACATACTCTGAATGTCCCACAGGATACTCTGACCTTGCCAAAATTAGTACATAGAAGAGGCAGGGGTTGTCTGCTTTCCCTGAGGGAGGGTCGGTAGAAACAGCATGCCACAAATTGTAATGTGTAATTTATTGCACTCATTTAATCATGGTGTGTTTGTGTGTGCGTTGTCTGCAAGCAGACTCAAACGTTTTGCAATGTTACCATGTAAGGAGTAGTAAATTGCATCAATTATTTAATTTCTAGTTTTTTAGAAGATTCTTCCTGAAGCTTTAACTTTTGTGGAAGGTTTTGTTCCTTCCTTATATAAAGGCATGTTCCTGTTGACCTTAATAGGTTGTAAGATTTTCAGATGCAGAACAGAAGGTACAGCAAGGAAGTTGAGTAGCTGAGGGAAGGCGACAGGGGTAACAATAATCTCTCCCAGTTTTTGGCCCTTAGAAGGCATTCTGGGGGCCCAGGGAAGCCATCCTCAGAACACCTTCCAGATGCCATTCTCAGAGGGTGCAGGGACTGTGAGAATGGAGACAGGACTACGGTGACTGGTGGTGCAATCAGTAGTAAAATTCAGGGGGTTCGCCCAGGTTCTATAGAATCAGTTGTTAAATGGCAGGGCCCCGCCCACTCGCTTACCTCGGCTGGCTTCGCGGGTTTTTTTGCTCCGGCTATGATGTCATAGAACCGGTTGTTAATTCATTTGAATTGCACCACTGGGTGCAATCCTAACCTGGAGTTAGACTGGCACAGTTAGGCTAGCAAGGTTTGGCTGGCAGAAGGGTCACCTAACTCCAGGTTAGGATTGTGCTCTTAATCTTTTCTTTTTTAGCAGTTGCTTGAAGTTGAGAGCTGCTCTTAGAATAATAATGTAACAATTGGGGAGAAAAATGCAAACCAGCAGACCAGAAATCCAAGAAATCCAAGAAAGCAAAGACCTTCACAGCCACTACGTATTTCCCCTTGGGACGCAAGCAAAGGAGATCCAAACACTGCAAAAGACGAGCATGCTGAGGGTGCTCAGTTTGGCTTCACTGAAGGGGTTGGACAGTTTTCAGTCACAGAAAAAAAGAATGAAGAGGGCCAGGATATGGACTAGCCCAATGGAACATGGCAATAGAGGCTTCATTGCATTCCACAATGGTGTGGTATGGCTGGGAATGCATGTCAACATCTTGGAATGGAGGAGAGTGGGTCATGCAAGAGAAAGACCCACTGGAGTGAGGGAGCAGAACAATGGGGTTGGTGACTTGATTCCCCAGCTTCTTTCTCATCCAGTTGCCTATCTGAGAACTTTAGCCATGAAGGCCAGAACCACAGTGATGATTTTTGCCAACATACAAGAAACTGCCATAAAGAAAATGATGCCAAAGGCTGGTTCCTGGAGAAGACCAGACACCTTGCCAGCCTTATCAATGAAGAGCAAGGAAGAATGGTAGCAAAGCAGGATGCAGCTGAGCAGAATACAAGTGAAATTTCTACTTGTTGACTTCCAGATTTGTGTCACTGAAACTGTGATCCCAGCAAAGAAAGGAGGGAAACCAAAGTGCCCCCTCCAAAGGCTCTTTGTAGGCTATGAAGGTTGGAGATACACGGTTTTTGTTGAATATTGTTGAATATTGAATTTCTGGGCATCAGACATACAGTGCAATCCACTGCCGGCAGGCCTGAGGCATATCGAGTGCAGTATACAGTAGGCTGGAGCCTCCCCAGCACAAGGGCACGTTCATGCCCTTGCATGCAGGGAGGTACCAGCCTTCCCTATGGGTTCCTCTGATCTGCGCCTGCTAACAGCAGGCCCAAATCGGGGCCATGCAGCCTGGGGAACGGGCCTAGGATTCGACCTTATAGCTGAATCCTGGGCCCACCAGGCCAGCACACCTGTCGGCCCACCCAACACATGCCCAAAAACACTCTCCCCCACCCACCCACCCACTCTCTCCCTTCCGCCTACCTTGGCAATCCTCTGAGCCGGCGTTGGCTTCGGCCAATGCAGAGGAAGTGCAGCGCAGGCATTAGCGCTGATACGGGGGTGCTGCTTAGCACCCCCACGTTGACGCTAACAATGTAGCACCAACATAATAAGGTTGCGTCAACATTACATCAACTCCAGGATTGCGCTGACAGTGAACAACATCTGAAAGGAAGGAACACACTAGTGAACCTAAGTAGGAGCTAGAGGGGTACAGGGCCCTAGGTACCACAGCAGAGGGGGTGCGTCAAGAAGTAGAACGGGTACTTCTAGTTTTCAGTTAAAACCAGAAGTGCCTTTAAGGACCTCTAGGAGGGGTGTGTGGTGGGATAAGAGTTAAAATGTTTTGTACCCCTGGGTGCCAGCTGCCTTAGCTACACCACTGTAGTAAGATTTTATATAAAGATATCAAGTTTTCAGACCATTTGGAGCCTAACAAGGCAAGTAGCACTTGGAATTGAATGCCAAAACAGATTGTTGTTCAGTCGCTAAGTCATGTCGGACTCTTCACGACCCCATGGACCACAGCACGCCAGGCCTCCCTGTCCTCCACTAGCTTCGCCCAATTTCACGTTCATCGCTTCGGTGACACTGCCTAACCATCTCATCCTCTGCCGCCCCCTTCTCCTTTTGCCTTCAATCCTTCCCAGCATGAGGGTCTTTTCTAAAGAGTCCTCTCTTCTCATGAGGTGGCCAAACTATTTAAGCTTAAGCTTCAGGATTTGTCCTTCCAGGGAGCAATCAGGCTTGACTTCCTGTAGGATTGCCCAATTGGATCTCCTTGCAGTCCAGGGGACTCTCAAGAGTCTTCTCCAACACCATAATTCGAAAGCATCTATTCTTCGGCGCTCTGCCTTTCTTATGGTCCAGTTCTCACAGCCATACATTGCTACTGGGAAAACCATCGCTTTGACTATGCGAACCTTTGTTGGCAGGGTGATGTCACGGCTTGTTATTAAGTAATCTAGGTTCGCCATAGCTTTCCTCCCAAGAAGCAAACGTCTTTTAATTTCATGGCTGCAGTCACCATCTGTGGTGATCTTGGAGCCCAGGAAAATAAACGCTGACCCTGCTTCCATTTCTTCCCGTTCTATTTGCCAGGAAGTGGTGGGAGTGGTTGCCATGATCTTAGTTTTTTTTACTGTTGAGCTTCAAGCCAATTTTGGCACTTTCTTCTTTCACCCTCATCAGAAGGTTCTTTAGATCTTCCTCACTTTCTGCCATTAGAGTGGTATCATCTGCATATCTGAGGTTGTTGATATTTCTCCCAGCAATCTTGATTCCAGCTTGTGAGTCATCCAGCCCTGCCTTCCTCATGGTGTACTCTAGTATATTGTATAGGGAAGGATTTTGATAAGCTGGACCAGAATGCTTTCTAATTTGCTTCAGAAGTGAACATGGTATGAATACATATGGCCTTTTAGCCTTTATCATTTTGATCACAAGGGACATTTTTTTTATTGGATCACAATTCTAACTCCTTGAACTTTCCTGATGTGATGCTGAGTGTTCTTGATTTGTATGTATAAGATTCCAATACTTCAACTTGCAATTCAGCAGGAATCTTCTGTTTGCTTGTCAGTTTCGTGATGTACAACCCTGAGATTAATTTATGCCAAAACTGCAGTGGATGAAAAATATTTTGCCTCCTACAAATTTGGCTGTTCTCACACATTGTCTTAAATAGCATTCTATAAGCCTGACAGTCTCATTAGCAACACTACCATCTATTTATTTGATTATTTTTTGCAATTACTACACAACTGCAGTAATACGTCACATTGTGGAACTAGCATACTGTAACTTTTGAAAAGAAATCTACAACTTATGACTAATGAATCACGATTACCCTAGAAGGGAAGAGAGGGAATGCATTTTGGGCTTCAGTCAGCTGTCTTTAACTGGGCCTTCTTCAGTTAGAAACATTATATTACCACCCAGTGTTTGCACAGTAAGTGCCCAATCCTATCCCTGGACACTGCACAGCAGTACAGTGGCAATGAAATCACCATGCCTATATTTTATATTCTGTGAGGTAACTACAGTTTCCTCACCCCGTGTAAACACCAGCAGCTTTGATGGGTCTATTCAGAGTTGCACCAGCTATTTAGTTGGTGCAAAACCAAGGGTTTTAGCTGTTGAGCTCCAAGGGGAGGTGAATCAAGGCCAGGAACGGAGGCATGATATTGATAGTGTGATTGCCACTAATAAGTTTCCCCTTCCCTCCTCTACAATCTCCTTTCTGCCCTGATTCCCACGCCTTTCTTCCACCTCTCCATTCTTTCCACCCTGCCACCCACTGACTGCCCATCTCCCACATCAACTTACTGGTGTGAAAGCATCCAGGATCACCACTGTTGCACATCCACTACCACTCACCATTTCCAGGAGCAGCCCTGTTGTGCATGACCACATTGCGTTTTGCGACATCGGAAAGGCCACTCCGCCATCTGTTAGGATTCAGCGCACAGTCTCCCAAGTTAGGCATCTGTACCAGAAGGGATAGATGCACCACAAAAGAACACCAGTGGTTATTTTATTTGTTTGTTTGAAGAAATTATACCCCGCCTTTCCCATGCCGAAGCAAATGCCCAAGGCAGCTAACATGAGCATGTTAGTCTAAACCACCATTTTTTTCAATGGGTTTTTTACAAATCTACAGTATTCTTGTGATCCACCAATCCTCAGGCCCAGATGTTGCATTCACAGTATGGTTTTCTCCTTTGGCTGCCTGCCATCAAGCCTCAGCAGGCAGTCTCAAGTCAAGCCTGGACAGGTCCTCAAGGTCATATTCCCTTCTTTGCCGGCTGGCCTCCTCACACACTCCCCTGCAACTCTCACTTGCGGTGAGCTAATCAGCTCCACAGTGACTCTGTTCTGCCACCACAGGTACTGCAGCTTGTCACAACCTGGCATCCGTCTCCCATCCAAAAACAAGCCCAGATTCTCCTGCTTAGCTTCAGGCACCATCAGTCCACATCTCCAAGTTATTGTAGAACTTTCTGCCCCAGAAAATCCAGTCTACTTCCTGACTGTTCTCCTTCTACCTTACTGTAATGATTATTTTTTGTTGTTGTTTAGACTTGGAGAGCATTTCACCTTTTCCTCTTTTTATTGCTGTGTGCCCTTTCAAATCTCTGCTTGATTATCTTGCTGTCTTGAATTTGTGTTATATTGGGAGTCTATGGGATTTTATACCTTTTTAACCATTTTGATGGTGAACTGCTTTGAATGTAGGAAAGATGAGGTAGAAATGTTTTCAATAAATAACATTCAATAAAATGGGAGAATCCAAAGCAATGCTGAGCAGATTTGCTTTTAGTGGCAAAACAATCCTTCGTAGAATCCGTAATTGCTGGTGAGCCATTTGTGCTAAATAGACACTTGTACATTAATATTGATATTAATTTGAAAAGCATGGGAAAAATTCATTAAAATGAACTATAAACATAGTAGGAGTGTAGCAGAGAAACATGCCTTTCTACAAGCAGGAAGAAATAACAGTAACCAGTGATGGAAATTTTGCTCTGATCCAGCATTACTTTCCATTGTGACAACAGGCCTCAATATTCATGACTCACTCTTTTTTTCCTGGCTGTAATAACATAGGCTATAAATGCCAGTGTATCGTCATTAAAAATCTCATTCTTGCAATTGTAATTTCTTGGCATTTCATATGCACAATACATCATAATGCACAGTGTGTCTGAGGCATAAACAGTATTGATAGCAGTTCAATAGCAATAAGTTCTGTAATAATTGCAAGCTAATTTGATTTTGAGGGGGAAAAAGTTCTTTGTTTTCCAGATCAGATCTGATCCTCAATCATCAAAGTCCTGATAGGCTGCTATTGAATTTTTTTAAGCACCTAATTAAAGCCCCCCCTTGAATTATTCATGCATTATGGTATGTCATGAATAATGTATTCCTTGGTTTCATTGGCAAAACTTAATTTTGAACCTCAATGAAACTTTAAACCTCAATACACATTTCAGGGTCTTTGGAAATAATTTCTTTATAACTTGTTATAACCATAACTTATTTATTAATATTGCAAAAAATGAATGGCAAAATAACTAAGGAAGACCTATTGGAAACTGGATTTAATGGAAACTACTTTGCACTATCTTCGGAAGTCTAGAGGTATTTCTTAATACATATCATTGAAACCATGTAAGAGCAGGAACAACATGATCCAACCAATAATGGAATCTAGCAATAATATTTCATTATACAGGCATGCCCCGGTATACACTGCTTTAGTATCCACTATTTCAATTATCCATGGATATGGGGATTCCTATTAAAAAGATAGGGGAGCAAATCTCATTTTTACAATGTTGCATCAAAACTATTTATGTTCCCCTATTTTTAAAAAGGCATATCCATGGTTTCAGGTATCCATGGAGGGTGGGGTGGTGGTGGTCTGGAACCAAGCCCCAACAGATACTGGAGCATCCAATACATACATTCAAACTATGCACATATTTGAAAGCAAAGCATTAGGAGAGAGACCACAGACACAACTGCTAATTTTATAGTACTCCCACATGTCTGGAATACTATGTGTAGTTCTGCTCACCATACTTCAAAAAATGATATTGTGAAGCTGGAAAAGGTAGAAAAGAGGACTACCAAAATGGTCAGAGGGCTAGAATCAGTGGTGTCATTCAAATGATTTAGGAACAGGAACTCACTTTTGATTGGCACTTGTCGGGAACACGGAACCAGCCACAGAGCCCATTAGGATCCGGAACGCCCGTTCTGGTCCGTTCCCCATGAATGACACCACTGGCTAGAATAGCTTCCTTGTGAAGAAAGACCAAAAAGAAAGTTTGCGGCTTTTTACCTTGGGCAAAAGAATATTAAGGCGGGGTGGGTGGCATAATTGAGAGTGTAATCCTAACCTGGAGTTAGGCCAGCACAGTTAGGCCAGCAAAGTTTGGCCAGCACAAGGGCCATTGTATACTGTGTTTGGACCACTCTCTTGAGTCAGGGAGGATGGCACATGTCTGTGTGCTGGCCTTTCTGCTCTGAGAGTGGTCCAGCCATACTTTACGGTGTCCCTTGTGCCGTAAGACCCTGAAGTAAGGTCTTAAAATATGGAGGCAAGGTTTTAACATTAGAATGGAGAGATCGGGCAGATCTAATGGGGTCCAGGAGGGTCCTGGTGGTTGCCACCACTGCCACCCACCCTCCAGAGCTGCCACTGCCTCGGCCTGCCCTCAGAGCCCTCCTGAGGGCAGGCCACATGCAGTGTCTGCCAGCTCTCCAAAGGCTTACAGCAGCCTTCAGAAGGCCTTTAAGATTTACTTCCTTTAAGTAAACCTTGGCCCAATCCTATCCAACTTTCCAGCCCTGATGCAGCTGCAATGCAGCCCCCAAATAAGCAAACATTCCCTTGCCTCAAAGAAGCCTACATGACTGATCCGCACTGCAGTGTACTGCACACACCCTTTTGGCAAAGCTGCATCAGGGCTGAAAGGTTGGATAGGATTGGGCCCACAAAGGCCTTCCAAAGGCTGCAATAAGCCTTTGGAGGGCCTGCAGAGTGGGTGGACATTGCATGAGGCTCGAGGTGAGTCAGGAGGTGGCTATGGTGGTGGCAGCCATAGGGGCGGCAGCAGTTGGGAGGTTGCAGTCTGCAGTACTAGGCCCGGGGAGCACATGGGCCAGGGCCACAACTACATTGGATGCTAGGTGTGTTTCACTTCGTTGCCATGTTCAGGGGCCATTGATTCCATTCCATTCATTCTAATAGTTTATTTGAAAAAGTCTTTGAAAGCACAATGTGGAACAAAACCTCTTTGCTCCAGAAGACAGCAAAATGGTGGAATGCATTCGGTGTACTCTACTTCCTCGTAAATCTCTCCATTTTTATTTTAATTTGAGGTTCTGCCTACATTTTTTGGCTTCCTTTGTCAAGGCCATCCAGCTTTTGATGCTGAGAATATTCTCTGCAGGTTTCCTCCTTCACATTCCAGCCTTTGTTGTTGTTCAGTCGCTAAGTCGTGTCCGACTCTTCGCGACCCCATGGACCACAGCACGCCAGGCCTCCCTGTCCTCCACTAGCTTCCGGAGTTCGCCCAATTTCATGTTCATCGCTTCGGTGACACTGTCTAACCATCTCATCCTCTGCCGCCCCCTTCTCCTTTTGCCTTCAATCTTTCCCAGCATGAGGGTCTTTTCTAAAGAGTCCTCTCTTCTCATGAGGTGGCCAAAGTATTGGAGCTTCAGCTTCAGGATTTGTCCTTCCAGGGAGCAATGAGGCTTGACTGCCTGGAGGATTGCCTGATTGGATCTCCTTGCAGTCCAGGGGACTCTCAAGAGTCTTCTCCAGCACCATAATTCGAAAGCATCTATTCTTCGGCGCTCTGCCTTTCGTATGGTCCAGCTCTCACAGCCATACATGACTACTGGGAAAACCATCGCTTTGACTATGCGAACCTTTGTCGGCAGGGTGATGTCTCGGCTTTTTATTAAGTTGTCTAAGTTCGCCATAGCTTTCCTCCCAAGAAGTAAACGTCTTTTAATTTCATGGCTGCAGTCACCATCTGCGGTGATCTTGGAGCCCAGGAAAATAAAGTCTGTCACTGCTTCCATTTCTTCCCCTTCTATTTGCCAGGAAGTGATGGGAGTGGTTGTCATGATCTTAGTTTTTTTAATGTTCAGCTTCAAGCCATTTTTGGCACTTTCCTCTTTCACCCTCATCTACAGGATCTTTAGGTCTTCCTCACTTTCTGCCATTAGAGTGGTGTCGTCTGCATATATGAGGTTGTTGATATTTTAACCTCCTTTTAGATGGCAAAACTCTAGGAAGACTCTCCAGGCTAAGTCCAAGGGTCGTACTAGGAATAGTCTGAAGCCAGAAGGGAGGTTCACTAGACATTGGGGGAGGCCTGAGATATGCCCGTCATTTGTTTCCTTCCCTAATAACATTCCTTTAAGTCAACAGCATGGTCAAGGCTGCAGGGGCAAGAATACTGGTTCTCCCTCCTGTAGGACTATTGCCCCCAATAAATGGTTTGATAAAATGACGGGTGCTGTCACTGTGGACCGGGAGGACCGTTGTTTGACTGGGAACTCTTTACTTTCTCAGACACTCTCTCGATGGCCTAAAACATCTTTGAATTCTGACTTAAAGAGATCTGCAATTCGACATAATGAAGCAGAAAGCAGACGTAATTTTCACAGAGACAACTGAAAACCGCGCTTGAACTCCTTAAGGGCAGTCTCGGACATTAGCGCTGGAGACTTGTTTTCGAACAACTCCTATGTTCACAAATCTACAAAGATGTTGAATCCGATAGCTTCTGATTTAATTAGAACAGACTGGGAGCCACAGCTGGAGGCTGATGACGCAAATGTTAAGCATTGGAATTCTAATTCTAATTTATTTGGGAAAAGAGGAGTTGCTTCCAATCAAAATATGCGAGAGAAATCTGGAGTACAGACATTAAAGGACTGACTATCTTCAGCCAGTGACATTCAGAATCTGAAGGCTTGCTCTACAAATTCAGCCAATCTTCTTTCAATCCTTTTGTGGAACATCGCCGGCTGGAAAAGCAAAGCCAACAATATGGAGGTGCTCGGCTTTCTGGCTCAATTTGATTTAATCCTGTTGCAAGAGACATGGTCTCTCGAACCCTTAATTATTGGTGGATATAAAGCGTTTGATCTGTTGGCCACTAAGGTGCATAAAAAGGGACGACCTATGGCAGGGCTAACAATTTTAGTTAAATCGGAATTTCATTCGGAATTTCTCCTATCACATCAGGGCGAAGGTTGCATGTTAGCAATTAAATTGTTAGTAAACAAACTTCAGCTTGTGGTAATTAATGCATATTTACCACCGGATTCGGCAGCGACTGACCGTTTGGCCCAATGGAATCAGCTCTCCGATTTTATTGAGTTGCTTGAGAAGAAATGTCCTAATGCTTTTTTCCTTATGGGTGCAGATTTGAACGCGAGAGTGGGTGCGAAGACTGAAGCTATAAGCACAAATTTAATTGAGGATAGGGAGTCATCATTGCCTCAGTGTCATGCTCTTCCGAGAACATCTAAAGACAATTGTCTGAACTCGGCTGGAAGATCTTTAATTAAAATGAGCTTGCAACATGACTTGATTTGGTTGAATGGACTATGTAAATTTGAAACTGCATCGGAGTTTACCTATGTTTCAACTATTGGCTGCAGTGTTGTGGACTATGTGTTGATATCTGCGGGATTATTTCCCGCGGTAACCGATTTTGTGGTTTCAGATTTTAAATTAAGTGACCACCTGCCACTGATTCTCAAATTACAACTAGAGGATATGGAAAGATCTTCCCCAATGAGTCATCTGGAGAATAGTCAATATCAGATTAAACTGGTCTGGAAAGAGACATCTTTACAAAAAATCCACCTGCTTTTGGATATGCCAGTAGGAAGAGAACTGAGCTCCATAATCCACTCGGGAAGTGACCCAAATTTAGTTTTTGCCAATTATGATAATCTGGTTCAATATATAGTCGCCAATTTAAAGCAGCCGTCTAAAAGGGAACCCACTGGTCCTGCTCCAGTTAACAGGAGCTGGTTTGATGCGGATTGCCAAAGTGTAAAACAACATCTCAGAGAGGCTTTTTTGGACTTTAGAATTTCAAACACGGAAGCCTCTTTAAAACATTACTTTTCAATTAGAAAACAATTCATGGACATGATCAATGCTAAGAAAAAGCTGTTTACTCATAGTCAGTGGCATAAACTCTTTTTAGCCTCCGTACAGAACAACAGCAGAGCTTTTTGGAAGATGGTTACACCCACGTCTAGGAATGAGACTTTAGACGCCTCTGGTATTCCCAGCCAGTGCTGGGTGCAGCATTTTCAGGCGCTATTTTTTGGCCAGCATGTTCAAGACTCCTTAGCTGAAAACCCTTTTGCGTCTAACAATTTAAAGGAGATCCAAATTCCTCTTCAGCTTATTCAGGAGAGCATTGTAATGCCGCCTTGGGTGCCTTCGGGCACAATAAGGCGGGGTACAAATCTAATAATAAATAAATAAATAAATAAATAAATCTGGGAAAGCGCCTGGGCCTGACGCCATATGTGCGGAATGGATAAAGGCGGATTATGTTTGGTGGTCACACATCCTTCATGTTTTGTTTTCTAGTGCAATTCGCAGTGGGCAAGTCCCTTCTAATTGGCGTAAAGCTATTATTGTCCCTATTTATAAAAAAGGGGACCCAAACAGCACAGGGAATTATAGACCAATAAGTCTCTTGTCCATACCAGGGAAAATATTTGCGAAATGCCTTTTATTTCATCTTATTCAATGGTCTGATCAATATAGGATTCTGGGACCCGAGCAGGCAGGGTTCAGAAAAGGAAGCTCCACCGTGGATCACGCTGTTATTTTGTCCCATCTTATCTCTAAATACACGGCAAATTCGAAATCGAAATTATTTGCTGCTTTTTTAGATCTTAAGGCGGCCTTTGATAGTGTAGATAGAGGAATGTTATGGGACAAGTTAGAAGCGCTGCATATTGAGGGGAATTTGCTGAGATCTATTCAGAGTCTTTATAATAAAACGTCCTGTCAAATTAGACTATCGCAGGATGGGAGACTCTCAGAAGATATTCCCACTAATAAGGGAGTTAAACAGGGATGTATCTTAGCCCCGACCCTGTTTAACTTTTTCCTAAACGATCTGGCTCCATGTCTTGATTTAATCGATGGACATCCTCCTAAACTTGGCACCAAGAAAATCTCGATCCTATTGTATGCAGACGACGCGGTTCTCCTATCCCAAATGCAGCGTGGTCTACGAAATCTGATCACTAGATGTCTATCTTATCTTTCTGCAAATAAACTGCAGTTAAATTTTGGGAAATCCAAGATCGTTGTTTTTGCTAAAACTTGGTCTCCGTACAGTTGGATTTTTCAAGGGGAGAGATTGGAACAAATGAAAACATATAAGTACTTGGGATTACAGTTTTCATATAAGCTATCTTGGATCCAACAGAGAGAGGCTGTAGTTAATACAGCCAGATTGTCTACCCTAGCCATTCTAAAGTTTTTTTATGGCAAAGGGGGACAATATATTCCAGCGGCCATAAAAGTTTTTAAAGCTAAAGTCATCTCTCAAATTCTTTATGGCATACCCGTTTGGATGAAGGCGTTTAATGGTGATCTGGAACGCCTTCAGGCGTCCTTTTTAAGGAAGATCTTGGGGCTCCCAAATTGTGTACCCTATGCTGCAATATGTTTGGAGACAGGTCAGCTAACGGTGGGGACCGTAGCGTGGTTATCTGTATCTAGATATTGGCTCAAAGTATACTTTAATGTGAATAATAATAAAATGCTGTGTTATCTTGTGAAAGAGCCTCAGTTAATGGCAGACAACTGGATTACCAAGATGAAAGAAATAGGAGTATGGTCAGATATTTTAGGTGCTGCTTCTCAGACGGACGCTTTCCGACTGATTAAATCCAGACTTCTGGATATAGAGCAGCAAGAATTATATAGCGCCGCCAATAGGCGTTGTTCGCCTTTGCATTTACAAATTTTCCCGGCCATTGGGAAAATCTCTTCTTATCTAATTGTATTGGAAAATCCTCAATTAAGAAGAGCTCTTTCTCTAGCGCGGTGCAACGTTATGCCATCAGCGGTCCTAAGAGGTAGATTTAAGAAAATCCCTTTCTCAGACCGCTTATGCTCCTGTGGCATGGAAGAAATTGAGACTCTAGAGCACTCCCTGTTTCACTGTCTTCACTTTTCGGACCTTCGTAACCAATTTGAGCAAGCTATATGTAGTCTCTCTTCAGCACCTGATTCTGTTAGACTGAGAAGTCTTTTAGACTCTAATGACTATGATAAAATTGCACAGGTTGCTGTTTTTTTAAATTATATTGTTGTTGCTAATTCTGACATTACACACTAAGCTAAACGTGATGTTCTGTTTTTATAGTGTTTCTAAATTGTAGCTTTTATGCTATTTGTATATATCTTTTATGCCATTAAAGGTACTTGAACTTGAATATATGAGGTTGTTGATATTTTTCCCAGCGATCTTGATTCCAGCTTGTGAATCATCCAGCCCAGCCTTCCTCATGATGCACTCTGCATATAAGTTAAAGAGTACATCATGAGGAAGGGCTGGGCTGGATGATTCACAAACAGGAATTCACATTCCAGCCTACCTCATTTCTAATAAAAAACACCTGCAATAGGGTGGGGCGAATATGTGTTATAGGGTAGTCTCCGCAGTTTCTTCAACTTCTGGTGAAAGAAAAATACCATTACTGCTCCATATAAGAATAGAAAATCTTTGAATGTTATGTCTCAGTGCGAGAAGAAAATACCATGTGTATGTAGAATTAAGGATACAGTATATAGAATGGAAGCTTCCATTCAATTCAAGAATGGAAGCAAAACTTTGAAATGTGGTGGTAGAATTTGCTGCTACAATTGCTTGGAGCATGTTCTGCTGATCATACATTTTATTTTATTTTGAAGAATTTATACCCCACCTTTCCCATGCCGAAGCAAATGCCCAAGGCGGCTTACATGGGCAGGCTAGTCTAAACCACCATTTTTTCAATGGAGTTTTCACGAATATACAATATTCTGTGATTCACCAAATCCTCAGTCCCAGTTGTAGCCTCCACAGTGTGGTTCTCTCCTCTGGCCATATGACAGTGAGCTTCAGCAGGTGATTGTAAGTCCAGCCTGGACAGGTCCTCAAGGTTGGATTTCTTTTGCCAGCTGGCCTTCTCACCACATTCCCACACTGGCTAGTCAGTTCCACAGTGATCCCGTTCTGCCTCAACAGGTACTGCAGCTTGTCCCAGCCTGACATTCCATCTCCCATCCAAAAATAGACCACAGATTCTCCTGCTTAGCTTCAGGCAGTACCAGCAGCTCAACCATCATTCCACACCTCCTGCCCACACCTCCTGATCAATATATGATATATGTCAATAAATGATCGACATTTGTGTCTGGGTCACATTCAGGGTACTGGGTGTTAAATCCATCTATGCTTTTGACCTTACATACCTCCTGCTGCCATATTGTCCTGCCTGTCCATTAGCATCTTCCAAAGCTGACCTTCCCTCCATGTTGTCACTGGAGGAGGTTCAGTTGGCATCCACATGGGACAGGGCCTTCTCTGTGGTGGTGCCCAATCTATGAAACCCCCACCTACTGGAGGTCGACATTGCCCCATTCCAACCAGCCTTTTAGAAGTTTTAAACATTTTTAGTTTTAAAATGTATCAATTTGCTTGTGTTTTTGAAGGTGCATACTGACATTTTTATTCCCTTTGATTGTTTGCTAAACCAGTGGTTCTTAAATGTTTTAGCACCAGGGCCCACTTTTTAGAATGACCATCTGTCTGGGACAAACTAGAAGTGATGTAATGGCTGGAAGTGCAGTCATTGCGATGCCAGAGGCTGCTGCATTGCTGAGAAAGAAGCAATAAGTTGGGCTATTTGTCAGCTGTTTTCCAATAGCAAAGTTAATCAGAAAGAAAAAAAAAAGTCTATTTACAACCTTGACACAAGCAAAACAACCACACAGCCCTCCCTCTTTCCAGCATCCCATCTTCCCGTATTTTCAATATGGCTGCTCTAGGTGCTTTGCGAACCACCTGAAATTGGCTTGCAACCCTCTTATGGGTCCTGACCCACAGTTTGGGAACTTCTGTGCTAGACTATATCAATAAGCCATGTTCAGATTGTGCAAAAGATACATGGGAAAATGTACAAATCAAATAAAACCCTCAATCCCAGCTAGTGCGCCCATGATTTGTGAAGAAATCATGAGGAAGAGGCACATGTCTCATTGTACATGGGTACACCCAGTGGTGGGATTCAGGGGGTTCGCCCAGGTTCTATAGATGGCCAAGCCCCACCCACTCGCTTACCTCAGCTGGCTTCAGGGATTTTTTGGCTCCAGCTATGATGTCATAGAACCAGTTGTTAATTTATTTGATTCCCACCACTGGGTACACCCTTCAGACTTGACATGTAATGTTGAACTTGTGATTGCATACCTGAAAAGGCAAAAACCAGAATGAGAGTAGGGCCTATACTCTCAATAAACTGTTGCTAACTTCTGACAGGGTGGCACTTGACAGTGACTCTATGAAACATTTTTACAACTCCTGCTGAAAGACCCTGAGGAAAGTATAGTTAGTCAGGTAAAATTTATTGGCCCAGTTTTGTTTGAAGGTTTTTACTGCAGTGCATACCTCCTGGTGCCGCCTTCAATTTACTATCTGCCGTCAAACAGGAGACTAGCACAAGGAATATTGGAGGTCTCCTACTTCTGTTCAACCTGGGCAAGGGGCATCTTAACCTATGCCAGTTTGTTTTATTGAAATGTCCCAGCAAGTCTTTAAGCCTGAGTACAATCGTAAATCAATACTTGCGCTAGAGAGCCCTTTGATTATGTATTTGTACCTGCAAACGCGAAGCTGCCTTGTTACAACCCCGTTGTCACTGACAATATTTTTCTTCCTGTTTATAAATTAGAAAATGATGGATTTTCACTTCCAGATGAAAATCATTCTAAATAATGTCAGCTAGAGGAATTGGGAACTACTAAATAATAGTAGGAAAACCTGACTGATTTCAGCACAACATTAATTCTTTTTCTAGCCTGCCCTAGTCTTTTGGTTCCGGAATCAACTTCCCAGTATTTGTGTGCTCTTCAGTACAATTCTGTAGAATTGGTGATTGATTAACATTTCCATTTTACAGTGTTGTGTCAGCCAGAGGTCAGGAAGTCACTCAAAAGATACTGAAAGGGAAGTAGGCACTGAGATTCAAACAAAAAGACTGTTCCAGAAGACCTACAATGAAGAAATGTGCTTTTCCCTGCAGAGTTGTATTTTCCTGTTTAGGAAAAGCGTAACATACCCTTTTCTCAAAAGCCAATGTGGTATTGTGTTGGTTTTCAGAATCCTAGGTTCAAATTTTCTTCGCTAATAGCTCAATCCTAATCCTGTACTGGAATAGAGAGGTCAGCTGGCCTGCCACATATCAGCACGGGGTTGGGGCTAAATATGGCAACACTCAAAGAAAGGGGAATTCATTCCCCTTTACACAAAGTAATGCCCCAGCTTAACAGTGCATTTGCAACACTCTTGGGCTGGCTCAACACTGGGCTTCTACCAGCCCAACTCTGGTTTGGATTGCACTCTCAGGGCGCAATCCTAACCTGGAGTTAGACCAGCACAAGTCCCTTATGCCAATCCAGAAGTGTTGCAAATGGGCTGTAAAGTGTGTTTGGACCACTCTTATGTGCCAGCCTCCCTGACTCAAACCGCACTTTATGGGGTGTTCGCAACACCCAAGGTTAGGATTGTGCCTCAAAGACTTGCCAGGTAATCTTGGGCAAATTAGTCCTGCCCCAATCTCTGTTTCCCATTTTTGAAAATCCTGTAAAGGACGTAGCGCTGGTGCAGCATCATCGTGTCAGCACTATGTCATTAGCGCTGACGCTCTGAAGCCGATGCTATGGGTAGCATCGGCTTCAGAGCACTGACGGGGAGCCTTCCTCGCACCAACAGAGCTGGTCGGCGCAAGGGAGGAACTGTCCCGTTTTGACAGGGATTGGTGGGGGGAGGGAGGGAGGGGACGGGACATGGGCGGGCTTGGGAGGTGGCCATACGGGTGGCCCCGATTTGGGCCACGTGGTCTCCTTGGATCTGCGCCCAATATTTAGCAGGCGCAGATCCAAGGAGTGCATAGGGAAGGCTGGAGCCTCCCCTATCTTATCGGAGCGAATGCTCCCTTGCCGCGAGGAGGCTCCATCTTCTCCTATACTGCACTGGATATGGCGTTGGCTGGCCAGCCTCACCATTCCAGCGCAGTATAGGATTGCGCCCTCGCAGAGTACAATCCTAACTCCGAGCTGAAATATATAGTAGAGCCGGGGATTGGGACTGGCTGTGGTGCAACCCAGAGCAAGGGGAATCCATTCCCTTTCTCCCAGGTAATGTGCAGTGGCCTGAATGGGGCTACTCGGAGCTCCACCAGCAAAATCACTGGCACAACTCTGAGTGGTCTGATCAAGGCCAACCAAGCCAGGGTTTTTGATCTGGCCTACATGCTGGAACCTGGCTCCCTCCCCAACCTGGTCTGGTCTGCCCAAGGGCCTGCTCCAACCCAGTTCTGCCCTCCTCCCACCCTTCCAAACCTGCCACGCCAGCTTCCCTAGGCCAGGGCTAACTTATTGGTCTAGGTTGTTGGGCCGGCATAGGGAGGACGCTGGCCTATCTGACTCCAGGAGTGATGCTAACACACTTTATGGTACATTTGCAACACCCATGTTGGGCCCATGTAAGGGACTTGCGCCAGCCCAGCACAATGACCTACCTCAGGGAGGATGGTGCATGTCTGTGTGCTGGCCTCTCTGAGAGTGGCCCAGACATACTTTACGGTGGCCCTTGTGCCAGCCAAACTTTGCTGGCCTAACTAAGCTGGCCTAACTCCAGTTTTGGATTGCACCCTTAGTTTCCCTCCTCTGCTACCTTCAGGGAGTCCAGTTTATCAGAAGGTCGAGTTTTCTTGCTTAAAGCTGTTTTCTTTCTTGTTCAATGATAGGAGCCAGACAAGGTTTCTTGATAGTGGTGTTCAATTTGGCAGTTCCTCTCAGCTAAAAGAGCTACTAAGTAAAATTTGTGACCATTGAGGAAGAAGATACCCCAAGTGTAACACAGAATGTATCAGAGTGGGAAAAAGGCTTCATTCAAAATTACATCAAACACTCCTAAGTAAACCATATATAGTTGCAGGCAACAGACATAGGGGCTATATTTTCCTACCTCTTACCTGCTAGTTTTCCAGCCTTACTCTTACCAGCAATGTACAATTTCCACCAAGCCTTTACAAACCTCTTGTTATGGCTGCCAGCTTGAAATTGCAAAAGGAGATTTGTCATTGGCTCAATACTGAGGGAGGGTAGGAGGAGGGTGGAGACTGCAGTCATATCCTGTGCACTCACCTTGGCTGGACAGCCTGACATGGGCCTCCTCAACTCTGCGCCCACTCAATAGAAGGTGCAGAGCTGAGAAGATCTATTGCTGCCATCTGCAGTCTACCAGGGTAAGGGTGCAAACACTCTCTTACCCCAAGGTTAGTGGCTTGGCTTCAGTGGCTTCCCGGTGCCCATACAATCCAGCGGCAGCCATTTTGGCACTGCTGGAGATATGGGCGCTGGGAAGCTTAGTATTGGGCTGTTTGTTAATGCAGAATTTCAGTACAACTTCAGAAATTTTTTTAATTGTCTTGAAATGTTCCCAGTTGATGGTGGCTTTTGTCACTCCTCAACACATTTGCTTATTTAGTTTTATTTAGTTTTATTTAGTTTAGTTTTCAGTGTTTCATTTTTCATGTTCCTCTTTCTAAATGATCACTATTTTCAAGAATAGGTAAGCACTTTTTTCCCCTTTTCATTATGCCTTTTTTATGCTTTCTGCTTTTTTTGTATTGTCTTGTCTCTTTGGCAATCCCCCCCCCTCCCCACTTCAGCACAGCTGCCAGGACTAAGGGAGGGAGATCCTTTTATTCTACAAAATTTGTCCATTTAACTTCATGGTTATTAATGTGATTCGTGTTTTGAACTGCTACTGGAAATGGGGGAAAAAAGTATATGGCAAAACTTATTCTTAGTGCCACTTTAAAAAAAGAACAGGTGCTAACAGATATCCACAGGAAATTCCCTAAAATGTGTATCAATTGAACAAAGAACAAAAGAAGTAGGAAAAAAAAAAACTTCTTCACACATAAGATTGTGTATGAAGATAACAGCTACCTGCTGATTACATTGACACAGTGCAAGGTAATTTTAGCTTACAATTGTGGAAGCATCATCATTGTTCTCTGGGCATGTATTGCTAATTATGCACTGAATCGCTACTGGAAGAGAAATCGTCTTCAGTGGGAGACATCAGAGAATCCATAACACTAAAAGTGGGGAAAAAATCTTCTTGTCAAGCTGGAACTACAAGTTATATTTACTGTAAAAATGGTAACAATTAGTGTTTCAGTTATTTCTGTGTGTGTTTTCTGTTAATTCAGGGGCAATGGTCTTGCTTATAAAAGAATCCCACAAAGGTATTGGCACTGAAATAGCCCATGGCAATTTACTGCCAATTATGTTTTCGACAGATGCATTTCTGAATAATACAAAAAGAGAACCAATGGTCAAAGGATGTCTAGGCCCACATAACACAACTACATATTAGGCAGTACTTGGATTACCCCAAGAAGAATATTAATGAGTTGTAAACTTAGCATTAAACTGTGCTTTTCTGGGAGAGCCTTTCAGTAACTTCTGAAATGTTTGGCGAAAATGTCATATGATTGACTTTGTTTAGAAAAGGAAGCTTGCAGTCCTTACAGGCAATTAATTAGAGAGAGATATCTAGATCACTTCTTTGGCTATATGAGCACAGAACTGGGAAGCATAATATACAAAGATGTACTGTATGTGATGTACACTAGTTTCCTATTCATGTCTTTTGCAAATAAGAAAAGAATATGAAGTCCTTTCCTAGAGCAAACGGTGATGGATGTTGAATTTGAATGCAATTCCTCCAAATTTCAATAGGCTTGTTTTAAGCACGTAAAGGAAAGAACAAAGAGGAAATACTATGTGGTTGAAGGTAGGCACTGCTAATCAAGTGCATGCTGTCTTACACTGGGTGGCTTTCAAGTGAACGTAGCCATACTGCCATTTAAGAAGTGGCCTTCTTTCCCAGCCCTGCCCGCTGCACAAGGCAAGGAACACAGAGACTGCACTGACTGGGTGATGGAAGAGAGGCCCCCCTCTCTCCCACTTTCTCTCAGCCTTTTCTCTCCCATCTGTGAGTGAAGTTAAAGCCCAATCCTATGGTGCCTGGCCCCATAGGAGCAATGGCAGCAAAATGGCTACCACTGTATCCTATGGGTGCTGCGGCACCCATAGGAGGCACCTCTGGAGAAGGGGACATTTATCCCCTTCTCCCAGGTAAAGGTGCTGGGCCGCCAGTAGGCCTCCTCAAGTCTGTACCAGCTATTTTGCTCGGCAGCAACACAGAGATTTACAACCCACTGGCTCCACATCGGATCCTCCTGGCTTTGGGGCCTGGTGTTGGGTTGGCACCAACGGTAAGCCCTTATCGCTGTTGGTAGAAGTGCCTTATGGCACTTTTGCAACACCAGTTGCAAAAGGGCTTGCCACGAGCACTGGTTTGCATAGGATTGGGCCCCTAGCCATTTGGAGCTCAGACAAGTCAAGTTTTGTGCACTTTCAAAGTGAATATCCAGAAAAGTTTGAGCCCTTGCAAACCATCTCTCATGAAGGCTTGAATGTGCCCACAAAGAGTCAAACGAAAAAGAAGGCTTGGCAGTGGTCCATTCTCTTGGGCAGGTCCAGACTTTGGTGGATACATTCATCATCATCATCATCATCATCTTGATTTTGCTCTCAAACTTTCAAGCAAAGGAGTTCATTATGTGACTCCCCTGTAAACTGCTTGCAACTCTAGTTTGAATTTCAAGTGTTGAATAAGCATAATCCTAAAACTAGGAACTTTGCTATCATGTTGGAATGACTCAGAAGTGGGAGTCAGCAAAACAAGGAGACTTTTCCTACAAGCAAATTATTTTCATTCATCTTCCCCACTGTATTTACAATTAAGAGAGATTTTTAATGGGTTTGCGGTATAGTTTATAAGTCACTTATTTCCTGCAGAAATCTCTTTAAATTAATGATGTTGTATGTAGGCAAATGAAACCAGTTATCTCCCGTAGTGTTGAAAGTATTAAAAGGCGCATATCCTGTAATTCACAGTGAATTATTAATGCCATTGTCAGATGCAAGCACAGGTCAGAGAAAGTTTACCTGTTTTGTCTATTCTCTCATTGATTAAGTGCCCTGCATACTGTGATAGGATCGTAAAAGAAAGTAAAATACATTGATTAAGAATATTAGATGCAAGATTTTTTCTGGCACAATAAACTTCTTCTTGAATTATGGACATGCAAATTTAAAGCACACAAAGCCACCTAGCTGTTGTAAAATGCATGGAGAAATACAATGATGGCTAGAGACACAGATACAGGTTAATCATTTGAAGAAATAGAAACTAGATGACCCAATTCTGGGTTGAGTTCTCCATCCATTTTAGTACATGTCACCCTTGCGGGGAGGTCTGATCCAAGTATGATTACCAATGATTAGCACTACTCATATGAATTCTGATTAGAAAAACTAGAATGAATCCCAGCTAGGGTTATCTGTCAGATAGATAGATAGATAGATAGATAGATAGATAGATAGATAGATAGATAGATAGATAGATGGATGGATGGATGGATGGATGGATGGATGGATGGATGGATGGATGGAGTCCACCTGGTGGTTGCTGTCCATGCCCTGCATCTGCCTTCTCCAGCCTCCTCCATCTGCTGCTGTCACCAGCATCTTCCATCTCTATTTCTCGTCCCACCCCCCAGCTTGCTGGATTTCAAAAGGATGATGGTAACAGATTAGAAAAGGATGTGTGGAGGGGAACAAAGTGATAAGTGGGGCATACTAAGAGAAGGACCAGGCGGACTTTGGGACCACTAACAACAACAACACCACAATATTTACCGCTTTTCAACAAAAAGGTTCTCAAAGCAGTTTACAGACAAAATAAAAAATTAGCCATTTTGGTACCACTGCTCCTCTGGGACCTGAGCAGCTCAGGATTGGGCTGTGAGTAACCAGAATAGAAGAGATTCAGAGCTTTAGCACACATGCCCATTTGGTTGGAGTATCATTACAAAGAAAAGTGCTGGGGACATCACTAACGCACCATACATTCTAGACCAATGTGCACACATGCACCCCCCCCCCCACCTAATTGTCACTTCACCCCATTTCTGCCATTTGAAAAAAGCAGAGGTAAGCAGAAGAGGAAGTCTGTGAAGATAAGAGGGCACATTGATGGCCAGGAAAAACTACTGGGAGTTGCTGTAGGCCATTCCTTGCTCCTCCCAAACACCCTCTTCTGCTCCCCTCTTCCTCATATGGAAATAGCAGGAGGGAAAAGAAGTAGCAGACGCAGCTGACACATGGCCAGACCAATTTGGATACAGGGGAGCAGTTGGGAGGCAGGCAGGAATAGTGGATGCAGGGGGGCCCTCACCAAACCGGCCCGAACTACCACCTGAGATTGCTGCTTCCACGGGACTCATCAGCACACCTGTCCTGATAAAAAGCAATATAATAGTGATGGCATTACTTTAACTGGCAGGCCTTACTAGAATCAAACTAGGTATGACTTCAGGCACACTGTATGCACTTTTCAATTTTATTGTTCTTTTGGTCCAGACTACTGACAGATAATGTAAGTTAATGACTCATAAAAATGTGGTTTATTGAATATTTGACATTTGATTTACCATCATCAAAGTTGATTCATTCTATCAGAGGGATACAAGATTCCAGAAGACAATGGAACAAACATATAGTAATGCTAGACATGGCAGGACTGCATTGTCTTGGGTGAACTGTGCGCTCAGTGGTGATTTGCATTGTGATCTACATTTTATCTGTTTCTGCAAATCATCTGCAGAGCCAAACAAACTTTTTTTCACGGAGTAGGCTGAAAAGTTTCCAAGTGAAAGCATTTTTAAATAAAAGGAAAATGTTTATTTCTCCTTATCCCTGTGTAAGACTCCTGTTCCACAATGGGTTTCCTCAAACCTGTGCCAGCTCTGTAGCTGCAGCAAATCTGAGGAAAGGAGCAGGGAACCTAGACTAGAGCCGTTACACAATTGAAGGGATAGGATCCAGAGTGTGCCATTGTTGCTGGATGTACTCCCTCCATTTCCATTTCCTCTCCATCCCATTCCTCCCAGTTTTGCCCACTTTCCACCTCTTCCACCTTGTGACCCCACCGCTACCTTACCTGGTCTGGAAGTTGCATTGTGTTGTAGCTTGCAGCAGCATGCCCAAAACGACCACTGACAGAGACGCATTTGTGGTGACATGAGGGGAGGTGGGTGCAATGATGCCGGTTGCGGAGGAGTGCAGCATGGGAAGAAAAGTGGTGCACCTTTTGGCCTTCCTGCCCTCGCTTGTGTCCGGAACACTCCTAAATGGAGTGGTTACGCTCCTTAATTGAGCTGGTTAAGGCTTTGACCACTGAGGGGGCACTGTGAGCACAGTTAACACCCATCTTGCAACAGCAGAAGTGCCTTCCACTATCCCAATGCACTCCAAGCAGCTGCCTGGTCTTCGATAGGATTGGGCTAGAACTGTAGCAAATTAGAAATTGATGCATTTTTCTCTAGGAGATATATGCTTACTTGGAGAAAGAGTTCCAAAAAAAGCTATATCTAAAAGAGGTAAAACAAGATTGGGAGGTTAACTTATATTTTCCTTGTTGATAGCTAGCTGTTATATTTTGTAATAGGTATTGTGTCTTTTAAACATTCTGATTACTGAATCAGAATTATTGTAAGCTCTATAAAGGTCGTTTATTGTGCTGTATTTTTGGCTATAAGTATGAGAAATAAGTGTGCGTGTGTGTGTGTGCGCGCATGCACGCAATCCTAACCTGGAGTTAGGTCGGCGTACTTAGGCCAGCAAAGTTTGGCCGGCACAAGGGACACTGTAAAGTATGTTTGAACCACTCTCAGACATAGACATAGACATGCGCCATCCTCTGACTTCAAGAGTGGTCCAAATGCACTTTATGGTGACCCTTGTGGTTAACTCCTGGTTAGGATTAGTCTCTCTCTCTCTCTCTCTCTCTCTCTCTCTCTCTCTCTCTCTCTCT
>JAJKFI010013326.1:0-38311 GCA_029204185.1 Lerista edwardsae
GTGTGTGTGTGTGTGTGTGTGTGTGTGTGTGTGTGTGTGTGTGTGTGAGATCACGACTTTCCATCATCTCACAGAGGCCAAACTCCCAAATGCAAATCAAATTCTGAAAGTGATTACTAGTATTTACATTATAATGCAAATGTCTGCATTATTTTATGCATGCGTTTTTACAATGACTATACAGTATAGCATTTTTCAATTGCAGTCGTTCTCAAAGCAGGTCACAGTGATAAAACTGAATTTATACATGAGTGGCTTTGTCCTTGGAATGACATTCTAAGACTACCAGGTGCTGTAGATGCTATCAAACAATGGTGTCATGTGGCTCCTGGCACTGCCCAGAGTCCTTTCCCCAGGCCACCAGGTTTTTTGCCACTAGTACTATTGCACTAGTATGGCTGCTCCGAACAGATGGTATCAATAGCTCCTGGCTCTTAGAACCCTATCAAAATATTAAAGCAAATACTTCTAGAAAAAGAAAAGGACAGACATTTCCACTCTGTAACCTTCTTTACATGATGCAAGTTGCTTCAGTCAGGCCCTGAGCTATTCAGGCAAGGCACTGACACTTGCTCTGAATAATCCCATCAAGCAAAACGAGGTGAACTTCCCAGGGAGTGGTTCTAAGCAGTGTTGATGTCAGGTAGTGACAAGGCTCCGAAGCTGGAGATTGATAGATCCTGTTCTCCCATTCAAAGATAGCCTTGCCGCATGTAGAATTCCTTCTGGGCAAGCAGAATGTAATTAGCTGTTGATGGATTACCTAGTTTGCTATGTTGACCTTGATCCTATTTGATTCGGAGAAATTGGACCACCTTTGTCTTGAATTGGGGTGGGGTGGGGGGTGGAATTCTGCTCCGCAAAACCCTCCTGATGTTTACACAGAGGACCCTTTGGTAAATATTCCTGCCCCATCATTCTCTCTTGATGTGCCGAGTACACTGGCCCGAGGGACTCCTTGTACTCATTCACCAAGCATCGTCTGTCTGAAAATGAGAAATAAAATTCACAGCATCTTTGTTGCAGAGGGCAAAAAATCATGCAGTTTTTAATATGTGCATGCATACGCTAATTCTTTTTTGGGGGAAAGGCTTGTGTCATGGAAGGAGTAAAGGGGGGCGCAAAATGAGAGCATCCGTGCAATATTGTTACTGGCAATCAAATCAGCTGTCTCTGAAGGGTGTCCAGTCATGTGCATTGGAAGGAACACCATTCTTTCCTCATTTCCTTGGCTGGCACAAGCTGCAGTCTGCTGATTTGCAGATAATTAAGGATTGCATGATGAAGGCAACAGGCATATTATTTGATAGAAAGGCTGAGATGAAGGTGCCAGGGAAGTCTAGGAGATTCTGTAATTTGATGTGACTGCTGTCAGGAACACAGGCTCACTGAAATTTGATCTACTGGCTACCACCAGAGTAGCTGCTGAAGTGAAAAATGTACATGCCCGGCTGAGATGGGCTTGCTGAAGTCTCTGATTGTATATATTCGTACGTTGCTCCAGGGCTAAGAAATACAATATTAACCTTCTGTGTGCCAGAGCTGACACATTATATTTTGATGAAGGATGTAAGCTTACAACAGCTTTATCTATTTTGGAAGCTGGAATCTCCTTTTTTCTTTCTTTTAAACCTGTTAGAACACAGCTCTTTCTACCCATGGCTTTTGATTTATTGATATTCTACACGCTGTGAGAACTCACATAAACGATAGCCATCTGGTGATCAAAATGATAACTTTATGTAGGAGGCTTGCAGTTTTTTTTGGGGGGGGGAAACCCTCATATGTGTGTGTGTGTGTGTGTGTGTGTGTGTGTGTGTGTGTGTGTGTGTGTGTGTGTGTGTGCATGCACAAATTTTGAGAAGAGCATGATGCTTCATATCAAAAGTCTTTTCTGTTTAAAAAAGGCAGAAGAACAAAAGTACAACAGCCTACAGACTGCAGTAATCTTTCTGCATGTGCGTTTTTTTTTCTTCCCCAGGAGGAAGAGTGCTTTAGGCTGTGATCCCAGCTGGCATACTTACTTGGAAGCAAGTTTCATGGAAATGAATGGGACTCCCCTGGCATGTAAATGGGTAAAAGCTGGTCTATAAATTCAAGTCCCAGAAGGAAACTATTATCAAATGGTAATCCATTTCCATTGCACTTAAAATAGTAGGTGACTGCAGCAGGGTTTAGTAGTTGAATTGCAGCCAGACAAGAAGGCCTGACTCAGGGTGCTTGTAAGTCAAGCTTTCCAGTAATAAAATGGTAAGGAAAAACCTGCAACCAGCGAGTGAGGAAGGACAAACCTTCAGAGCCATTTACTGCTCCGAGAGCAAAGCCTCCAAGCTGTTCTCTGAGCTTTGAATGGCTCTGACAGCAAGGGAGAGGGACTGCTTTAAACAGGATCTCAGGCTCCTGCAAAACTTAGCATTTTGCCCCCCGCTAGGAGTGCCACTGGCCTCAGTGGCAATATGGGGATAATAGGATAATAAGATAGTAATACTTAGAATCTTGTAAGTATTATTACTATACCTACAGCAGTGGTATTCAAACCCTTTAGACTGGGACCCACTTTTTAGAATGGCACTTGTGTTGGGACCCATTGGAAGGGACGTCATTAACCTGGACGTGATATTGTGGCAGGAAGTGACATCATCAAGCAGGAAGTGCTGTCATTGTAACATAATAACTTCTAGATAACTTCTAGATTGTGAGCCCTTTTGGGACAGGGAGCCATTTAACTTTAATGTTGTTATTTGTCTGTAAACCGCTTTGTGAACTTTGTGTTGAAAAGCGGTATATAAATACTAGTGATTGATTGATTGATAATAAAATGACATTCCTGAGATGCAAATTGGCATTCTTGGACTGCAGCAATTGTGCAACCATGAAACATCCCTGACAGAAAGCAAGGTTAGGACAAAATATGATGTAAAAACACTGAACTAAAAACAAAATAAAAAAAAAACCCTCACTTGAAAATTTAAACTGTTAACACTCAAGATGACTGCTCCCAGCTTTCCGCGACCCACCAGATATCAGGTTGCGACCCACCAAGTGGGTCCCGGCCCACAGTTTGAATAGCACTGACCTACAGTGTTATATCAATACATGTGCAGCATTTTGCAAAGTCAGAAAATGATATACAATTGCACAAAAGAGGGATCTATTTAGTCCACCCTGAACTCCTTGGAGGAAGACTGGCATAAAATGTGTAAATAAAATATAATAATTTTTACTGTAGTGTTTATTTTATTGTTATGTGGCTGTCACATGAAGACCTGCTAATGGACACAGTCGTAGACAATATTGAGCTATAAGGACACAATGATCCTTATAGCCCATATGATATGTGTTGTACTGAAACTTTACTTACAGGTTCTGGCTGCTCTCTCGCTCTCTCTCGCTCTCTCTCTCTCTCTCTCTCTCTCTCTCTCTCACACACACACACACACACACACACACACACACACACTGCAAAACAATAGATATAAGTTCTTATATCTGTGAAGGCCACATGCATATTACATATCATAATTATCAACCTTTGGAACAGAAAGCCCAGTCTGAAATTGTGACCATTTGGAGTGGGGGGAGGGGAACTAGGCTGTTTTCATACTGTAGCAAATATGAAATGCTTTCAAGGATAGGCTGAATCCTGAAACTGGTTCTTCAGATTTCCTCATCTATTTTGTTGATACGTGATTGTAACCCTAAGATTTACCTGGGGCATTCATTAAACAGGATTGTTTCGTTGCTGCTGTTAGGTATGCCGCTGAGGCAGTTGAATCTCAACAAGGCCCCAGGACATGGAAAAGGTAGGCGGCTATGGCCATTAAAATGAGAAGAAGCTTGGCCAGATGGAGACAAGAAAACAGCCCTTTGCTTAAAGTGACAACTGCAAATGTAGCATGAAGATTAAAGTAATGAGCTCCACATACAGTATTGACTGTAACAAGTCTGGCCTCACATTGGAAGAATGAGGTTTTTGTACTTAGCATGACAAATCTCTTACAGAAGAGACAACTTTCTTATCTGGTTAGCTATGTATTCCTTTTTTCTTTATAATGTTAAATCTCAGCTCAACATATTTGTCTGATGGTTGTCTTTGAGATTGAAACTTCCAACTTGCCAGCACTGATGCATCTGTGCCAGTGCGGTATATGCAGCATCCTGTGGTGTGTGTGTGGGGGGGGGGGCAGTCATGGTAACCTTCTCAATGCAAGAGAACATGTGCATCTATCTTTCTGATTGTTTTCAGCTAACCTTCCTAGGATCATGCCTACATTTCCCTGGACCCTGATGTAAACTGAGAACACAACAAAATTATTATAAGCTCTAATACTGACTTTAGGGATAATTCTTGAATCAATTTTTTTTTTAAAAAAATTAGTAGGTATTGTCTCTAGGGGTATATCTATGCCACTGTAAGGTTCATACAAATTGGCCACAAAACATATGGCAGGACCAGCAGAAACCTTCTAAAATGATCAAGCTTCAAGAATGAAAACCCCAGCCTCTACGAAATTTAGCTGCCTTCATCCTCTTGTGATTTCATCCCTGTATATTTCATTCATTTTTGAATAATAAAAAGGTTGCAGTGAATGGAATATTTCCTAGGAAAATAAATGGGAAATGATTAAAATGTGAATCACAGTTGAAGCAAAACAACCATCAGAATCCAGTATAAAGTGAAGGAAGCTGTTGGAACGAGCCAACAGGTTGAATCAAGCCATGAAACAAAACAACAAAGAAAATTTGATTATTATTATTTTTTTGCTCATCCCTATTTCAATGTCCATTTAATTTAAAAATTACTCTTTTTTCACATTCAGTCCTGCCTTAAGAAATGGTATATTCCCATCTCAAAGGATGTTTGTGCAGCCTTTGTTGTAAACATAGCTGAATATTGGATTATACCATCCTGTCCCCATGTTTCTAGCCACATACACCCCCATGCCCCCATGTTACAAAAGTGCAAGACTCTGTATCAGCCTTGTATCTGACATTTCTCCACTACCATCATCACCACCAGTAGAAAATGTCCATAGCTATAAAGGTAAAGGTTTCCCCACGACCGAATGGTCTAGTCATGACCGACAGTAGGGGGTGGTGCTCATCTCCATTTCAAAGCCTGTAGAGCCAGCGTTTTTGTCCAAAGACAAGCTTCCATGGTCATGTGGCTGGCATGATTCTATGCCATAGCGCACGGAATGCTGTTACCTTCCCACCGAAGTGGTCCCTATTTATCTACTTGCATTTAGGTGCTTTTGAACTGCTAGGTTGGCAGGAGCTGGGACAAGCAACGGGAGCTCACTCCATTGCGCAGTCTTGAACTCCCAACCTTGCGGTCGAAAGCCCAGCAACAGTGGATTAACTCGCTGCGCCACCATGTCCACCAAGCCATAGCTATAAGTTCTACTAAAAAAACTGGTCAGTTGGTAGAAATGCAATGAAGAAGGTACCTCTTCATAGAGCAGATAAGTGAGCCTCTCAGAAGACAATTGAACTAGCAGCAATCATATGTGGGGCGTTTTCCTGGAAATAAGAATGAAGATGCCATGGATTGGCCAAGACATCCTCTTCCTGACCATTGATCTTAGAGGTGCTTCTTATGCCTGACATAAATGCTATCCTAGACCTTTCAAAATAATGTGTTAAAGATGTCATGTTACTTTCGAAGCTGCTGCCTTTCAACATATTGTTTTTCTTTCTAATTCTGCATGTGCCATTGACCTAGGCACAGCAGATGAAAAGTAAGCACAGAGCAATTTGATGTAATTAAGTGCATTTTATTCATACCACTAGGAACCACCATCTGTTGGTACATCCTGCCAAGTTAGTCAACCATCACGTAAAAATGAGTGCCACCTGCATGTGAAACGTTATGGGATGATTGCCACATAGCTTTTGGGAAGATGCCTGGCTTCTCCCTACTTTCTGATGAATTTCTTATTTGGTTTTTCCTTCAGCCTTCCTAATGTAATGAGTGACATGATCCCTGCACTTTGGAAATGTTTATTAGCTGTTGAAACGGGTTTTATGCATATAAAGTTTCTAGGTAATGGTCAGATTTTGATGTACTCTTGACTATGAATCAGAAATGGAAAATCATGATGTAATCATCATGCAATCCAAACTGTAATCAGGAAAGAAAACTGATTAAGGTTATAATTAGAACAGACACTCAGAGCGCAATCCTACCCTAGAGTTAGGCCAGCACAGTGGACTGATGGTTGAACTGCTGGCACTGCCTGAAGCTAAACAGGAGAATCTGTGCTTTGTTTTTGGATGGGAAATGGATGCCAGGTTGTGCCAAGCTGCAGTATCTGTGGTGGCAGTACAGAGTCGCTGGAGCTGATTACCTTGAGGACCTGTCCAGGCTTGACTTGCTGAGGCTTGATGGCATGCAGCCAAAGGGGAGAACCACACTGTAAAGGCTACATCTGGGACTGAAGGTTGGTGTATCACAAGAATACTGTAGATTTGTAAAAAAAAAAAAAAAACCATTGAAAAAATGGTGGTTTAGATAAGCCTGCTTACGTAAGCCGCCTTGCGCATTTGCTACGGCATGGGAAAGGTAGGGTATAAATTCTTCAAACAAAACAAAACAAACAGGCCAGCAAAGTTTGGCCAGCAGAAGGGCCACTGTAAAGTATGTTTGGACGACCACTCCTGGAGTCAAAGGGGCCAGCACACAGACGTGCACCATCTTCCCTGACTCTGAGACTGGTCCAAATGTGCTTTAAGGTGTCCCTTGTGCTGGCTAAACTTTGCTGGCCTACCTATGCCGGCTTAACATCAGGTTACAATTGTGCTCTAAATATTTATCACTGAACTATATGAGACTGAGATCATTGGCTGGATTTTGCCCTGTATGTATTTCTGTTTATTTACCTGACATCTAAAGATTTTTTCTAGCCAGGAGAAATTGTAAGTCAATGAAAACATTTTTTTATTTTTTTGGGGTGGGGGTAATTTCTGCGAACTATGACCACATCAAAAGGTGCAGGAAGAGACAATGCCAGAATATGAAGGAAATGAAATCTAAGAGTCAGGTGATAACTGCTCCCCATAGATCCAGTAAGACTCGTGAAGGCGAATATAAGACATTCAGTCTGACTTGAGCAGGCAAGCAAGAAACCTTGCCCAGCAACTTGTAAAACGAATAACATCATAAACCACAGAACAGAAAATGAATGTTTAATGACTGAGAAAATTTGACTGACAAACATGTGGAGCACTAATAAAAGACAAATGAATCAAAACTATGTGGTATTATCTCCAGAGGAAGGGGGAGAGAACAAAGGGAAATGGCCCTTCTGCTATGTACATTGCTCACAGCATCATTCAAGTCCCAGATGGACCATACTAAAGTTTGGATTAGCAGCATTGATCATTGCAAAATGTTAATGTACTGCATCTTTGGTCTGGGGAATTCTCTCTCTTCTGGTGGAGTACATGTCCACTGCTTGGAATCTTCTTGAATACATGCATATTTTAATTTATGTATTCATGTGTGAATTCATCAAGGCCATTGGCCTAGCACTGGAGTCAAACTAAAACAAGCCAAGCACTTTCTGAGGATAAGGGGAGAGGATTTTTTTTTTAAATCATGGTATGTAGTCACACTAGGGCAAAATCATTCAGGGCACAATCCTAATCTGGAATAAAGCTGGCACAGTTAGGCCAGAAAAGTTCGGCCAGCACAAGGGCCACAGTAAAGCATGTTTGAACCACTCGTCTGTGTGCTGGCCTCTCTGACTCCGAAAGTGGTCCAAACATTATAAATTATTGCACCTTTTAACTTGCCTCCCTTTTCATTTGATGACATTTAGTTGAGTTGTGCTGTATAAACCATTGCACTCAGTCCCTGCAAATGCAACAGATTTCCCCATGTGCACATATTAAACTTACAGCATGCCCAGTAACACACATATATTTAACAAGATCCATGTTGTGCAGGAAAAGACACACCAATTTCCAAAAGGCACAGAAAAAGACACATCAATACCTTTGCTTTTATTTTTTTTACGAAGAATTAAGAAATAAAACTCGTAGAAAGGATTTCATGACAGCAACAAGCTTTAGTTGAGCATTTTTTGATCTTATTCTCAATGTCATACCGAGAAGACTGTAGGCGCGCACAGGGCTTTCATTTGATCTCTTCCTTTAACTGAAGACATCTATCAAAAGTGTGAAAATCAGCATGCTGCTATCGGAATCTTAATCTTGGCTGAGAAGAAAAAAAAGCCCTTTTGTGAAACTAGCTAGTGAAAGTCAGAGCACCATTGTTGGTGTGTGTACCTGCAATAACGTGAAGGTGGCATTTGTAATCAGACCAACGTGATTATTTGCACCTCTCCGATATTGTAATCACAAATGAAGTAAAAAATTTTTTTTCTAGAAGTAGAAATATTTGTGTCTTTTAGCCTAAGAGCCCAATCTGATCCCCACCATGCTATAGGAAGCAGCCACACCAATGGACCATGTACTGCATGCTATGGAATTGGGGTTTCAGAGGCTCAACAAGAGGTAAGTTAAAGAGTTCTACTTGGACCTGCTCCAGGTCTATAGCTGGATCAGGGGATTAAGGCAAGGAGGAGATTAGGATATTGGGTACTCTATTGCTTCTGCCCCCTTTCTGGCTCCAATTGCCCTTCTTCCTGCCCCATTTCCCTCCAATTCCTCTCTCTTCCTGCCCAGTTCTGTCCCTTGGCACCTCCCTCTAACCCTCCATGCTGGTGTCGGCTGGTAACCTGAGACCACTGGCATGCAGACGTGGTCTCTTCCCACTTGCAGCAACAGCCATGTCATGCCATGCCACGCCAAATTGTTTGTTGGGTTTTTGAAACAACCATAAAGGCTTCACACAGCCACAGTAAGTGTTCTGGTGGTGCAAGGCCCAATTAAGAGTGGGCCAAACTGCTGGTAACATTCACTATCCATGTTTCATCAACTTATATTCCATATATATAAAGAGATAGTGTAACAAATTATTGACTCAATCCCCTAATAATCCCCCCTTGCTAGTGCAGCTGCACTAACTGTTCCAGTTGGTCTAGGCACTGCTCCCAAAATGCTCCCAAAATGTTGGACTGCCGTGTGCTCAGTCAGCAGCCATTTTAGGGTAGCAGAACTCTGTTCCACCGTTGTAAATGGCGGCATACAACAGCCCAATCTGGAATAGTACTGGGCTGAAATTTTTTCAATAAACATATTTGCATGAATAACTTGGGCAGATATATAAGGGATGTTGAAAGACCAAAGATATATCTTGATAGATACATAAGAGGCCACTAGATGAAAAAGGTTTTGAATAGGCCAAGAAGTAAGCTTGTCACTTCTGTTCATAATCTTCAAACTACAGCAGTTCACTAAGCACTGACCTTCTGCAACCTACCTCTCAACTCCTCTACTTACTATTTCTGTCGATGATGTTATTCAAACTATCATTTTATCATCTATGCAAATCATCTTCGACCTCTCTATGATGTACTTTAGACTTAAAATTGGACTTGGTGGTTCACAACCACAATGCTATTAATTTTGGGGCTCATTAAGTCCTTTGGGAATGTTGCATTAGTTTACAGCTGATGTGGACGTAGACTGATGGATGGAGCTAAACTGCAATAATTGGAAAAGTAAGTTAAACTCTATGTATTTAGGTCATCATTACCTAAATTAATGAATCATTACCTTTTAATTAATGAAGGAAGAGAAACATTTTGAATGTTAAAGTAAAATGAATTAACCAAAGATTGACTATCCAGATCTCTGTCATCAGCAACACTATTTTTTCTGAATTATTAAGAATATTTGAATGCCCCCACACAGCTTGATTTCTATTTAACTATGGGCCAGTTCAGATACAAAATGTCTCTTCTATCTAGTTGGACAGGACCAGTGGTGTTATTCAGCCGGAACGCTGGGCGGGACATCTGGGTGATCGACAGCCCGCCCGTCGTGTTCCGGAGCGTTACGCCGTTTGCGTAACCAATTATGCCGCTTGCGTATGGTACGCAAACGGCGTAACGCTCTGGAACGCGACGGGCGGGCTGTCGATCACCCAGATGTCCCGCCCAGCATTCCGGTTGAATAACACCACTGGACAGGACTGTGGGCACATGTGTCTTCCCAAGACTGGCTGAAGCTCTTGGGCTGCCTGAGACAGTATCAATCTTTCCTTGGCTTTCCCCAAACCACAAACCCCTTACCTGGCTTCTTCTGTGCAGGGAATCTGCACAGAATAAATCTGCAATCTAAATCAATGCAGGGAATCTGGAGTGTTCTGCCATCACTCCCAGCATGTATCCCATTTTCTGTTTTGTTTAAACCATGAAATGTGTCTCCAAACCCTGGCCTGGGGGCCAAACATAGCCTTTGGAGAGCCTCTACTGGCCCGCAGCAAGCCTCTGGTCCCCTGTGAGCATCTGCCCCCCCCTGACCTTGTGGGCATGGGCTGCACCCTCCAAGCTGTGCTGTGGTTTGTGCGGAGGGTGTTCTGATGGCCAGGGAGGCCCCACACAGTCTCCCCAGCATTCAGAATGCCTCTGGAAGGCCAAAAATAGTCACTTCCTGGTTTTCCCAAAGACCCAGAATTGATGCTTTTAAGCCTTCTGAAGGCCTTAGATGTCTTTCTGAGGGTGCCTCTCTGGTCCTCAGAACAGGCTCTGGGTGTTTCCTTTCCTGTGATCTGCTGGTTCTGAGATATTTACTCTAGCACATTTGAGAAAGCTGTCTGTGGGGTGGGGGAATGGGAATTTGTTCTATATTTCAGTGGTGTGTGTTGGTGCTTGGAGGAATCTTAGAACTTTGAACCCATTCATTCATTTAAGTTCTGTCGCTAATGCCTTTATTTAATTTTTGTGTTTAAATTTATTTATTTTTGTATTCAGCTCTCGACACCGTGCCAGATATTTGATGCAGCCCTTCTGCTAAAATGTTTGGAGACCCCTGGCTTAAACTATGACAACCATGTATTCTTAAATACAAGCATTGGCTACGTTTTTAACATGTTTAAAGTGATAGAATTACTACTCCATTAAAATGATAAAGTGGTTACCAAGTTTAACAACAACAATCCTACAGATCAACCAAAGATTAAAATAACTCCCATCTTGTGCTTTGTGTTGTTGCTGTTAGGTACTTGTTACACCACCTATGTATGGGTTCATCAAAGACTTCAGATTATATTGAATGAAAACGCACCTGTGAAGAAATAGGAGGGGGAACATTCTGATGCCTTGTTGCTGCTTGTACTTTGGAGGTATAGTATTCTTTTTGTAGAGGATGAAAGGACGGTGTGTTAATCTGAGCAAAGTGGCTCCCTGCAAGCTGTTTCTATGCACTCTTTTCTTAGGAACAGTTTATGTGATTCAATCAAGCATTCTTGGACAATAGGAAGAAATGTCACAATGTCTATTCCTTCTAAGTGACCAATTTGGCTCTACTAAGGAGTCTGTAACAAAAGCAGACTTGTAGTGACTGTATTGGGGAAAAATGTGTCGCCATAATGAAACACACAAACAAGCTTAAAAGGAATTTGGACTGTACGACCTTTTAAAAGTAGAGATGCACTTTATTTACAATCTTAACTGAATAAGGAATATTCCAGTTACACAGAATGGGGAAAAAAATTTTTTGGTCCCTTTGTACTGCTTCAAAAACGTTTTGAAACCCAGAGCGCAATCCTAAACTGGAGTTAGGCTGGCATAAACTAAGCCAGCAAAGTTTGGCAAGCACATAAAGCATGTTTGGACTACTCTCTGAGTCAGGGAGGATGGCTCATGTCTGTGTGCTGGCCTCTCTGACTCCGAGAATGGTCCAGACATACTTTACGGTGGCCCTTGTGCTGGTCAAACTTGGCTGACTTGGCTTATGCTGGCCTAACTCAGTTTATGATTGCACCCCTGGTAAGTTTCGAAACTTGTGACTTGATGCCCTTTTCCTGTGCCAGTATCATAATATGTGTTACAAAGCATTCAAAGTACCCTACATACATTTTCTCAGAAATCTGCACATTTTGCACAATTCCTTCCTGTTGTATCATTATGTACCCCTTCCCTTTTAAGGATGTCCCCTTTTCTCTCTCCTTACCACATAGCAATTGCTTACATATATGACTTGCTTTATGAATGGCAAAGAAACTGGATTGCCTTTTAGCTTTGATTCAACTTTCTCTATTATTGTTAAATTACCTTCATAATAAAGTTTGCTTGGTGCATATTCAGCCTCGTATCCAGTGGTGGGATTCAAATAAATTAACAAACGGTTCTATGAAGTCATAGCCGGAGCAAAAAAAACAACCCAAAGCCAGCTGAGGTAAGTGAGTGGGCGGGGCCCGGCCATTTAACAACCGGTTCTATAGAACCTGGGCGAACCCCCTGAATCCCACCACTGCTCGTATCCCTTTCTTTCCCTATCAAACAATAGAGCTGCGCCACTGGCTACTACCCAGGATCCCAGCTATCCCAGGATAGCTTTCCCCATGTAGAGACATTGATGCATGTCTGAAAAGCATATCCAGTTACACCTGACCTTCAAGACAGCAGGCATAATTTCCCACACCTTGCCTTTGTAATAGCAAAACTCCTCTGGATTACATTAGGTTGAAGAAAGAGTGACTGAGCAAATCATTGGTCATCAACTAATCTTTGGGGCTGAGCACAGAATAAAATTGAATCAGGAGGTGTCTATATATGGTTTGAGAGTCATGGACTCACTTCATCGGATGCACATCACACTCATGAACATCAGTGAAACGTCAAGCAATTATTTTCATAGTGCGACATTGGTCCTTTTGTTGTTGGGCGCTGAACTTTGGTATCACTAACCACCTTTTACACTTGTCACACATTTCTCCCCCTAAGGCAATGCTCAACACTCTCACTTTAACCAGAACACTCCCTATTTCTACCTTCCCTGATTGCTCTTGCTCAGTGGTTCTCAACTGTTTAGCTTTACAACCTTGACACAAGCAAAACAATCACACAGCCCTCCCCCTTTCCTGCATCTCATCTCCCCTTATTTTCAATATGGCTGCTCTAGGTGCTTCACGACCCACCTGAAATTGGTTCATGACCCCACTGGTGGGTCCCAACCCTCAGTTTGGGAAACACAGCTCTAGCTGATCATGTATTCTGGTAGAAAGCTGCACATGAAACAGATGCATATGCCCTGGAATCACCGTCTTGCTTTGGATAAGTGGGGCGCGGGAGCTCAGAAAATTTCAGCTTAATATAAGGCGAAATCGCACACAATTATATTCAAAGGATAATCAACTCCAGTTCTCTATTCACAGGAAGTAATTAGCCTTGCAGCACTCTTTACTAGTTGGACAGTTCTTCTTACACCTCTGATACAACAGAACAAACTATTTCAGAGAGATTATGAGTCACACACAGTCAGGGTTTAGAAGAGCAAGGAGGAAGTAAAGATTTGCTAGCACATAGTGCTCTGCTGTGCTCTCAGGTCTGTTGTAGATTAAGTGGGAGTAGCTAATTGTGGGTCATGGAGAAACAACTGGACTGAGACAGCTGCCTTTAATTAATGGCTGCATTTCTGAAAGCTTCAAAGGAGTTGGGAAACTTTTGATCATCAAAAAATGTCTGGAAGTCAAACATGCTAAAAGTGCATTTCAAAGAGGTTTGAAAGTGTAACATCCAATATTCATGCTGACAGGCATTTTGGATCAAAAGGCCAAGTTCTTCTTGTAACTATTACCTCCAGACTGGGTGTTCTTTATAAGATATGCCTTCAAGAATGCTTTGGCAATGTAGGTGCAATATAATAGCTGCAATTTCTGAGGCCACAGATTGTAAACATACAAATAATCAATTGTACTAACATATTCTGGCTGATTTCCTATGTCATGTGTGACGTTTGACCCCAAAAGATGTGCAACAATCAAAATCATTTTCTTTCTTTTTTGTTAACAAGCAGGGACTTCTATGTCTCATCACCTAGCTACCTAGATAATATTGTTACTAATCATTAACAATATTTAGACTACAGGTGGAGCCTTTTTATCCACGAGGGTCCCATTTCAGGAACCCTCACAGATGCCAAAAATTATCTTAATTCAAATCCATTTAAAAAACAAATATGTTCCTTTAATTAGCAATTAGAGTTTTTTAAAGAAAGCTTTTCTTACCATGGCAATATGGCTGCAGGCATTCTGTAGGGGCTCAGAACAGATAAGTATCCATTGGATCTGAGATGACTGAGATGGAGCCAGGTGAAAACATGCAAAATAAAAGTGATTAATTGCACTTCCTCAGGGTTCTAGGGCAGGGAAGGAGATCTTATTCTGAGCTAATTGATAGTTATCTGTTCTAAGCCCCTGTATAATGCTTGCTGCTGTGTTGCCAAGGTAAGAGAAGCTTTTTTTTTTTTTTTTGGATTGCTAATTAACGGAAAGTGTTCATTTAAACAAAAGGCACTTCTCTTCCCTCTGCCCTGAGTCAAATCAGTGGTTGCCCTCTGCCCTGAGTCAAATCAGGGGAAAACTGCTAATGAGACAGCTGTGCCTGTACATATTATTTTAATATCTTTAGGTTCTGTATTTTATCATGTATCAATTACTGTTGCTTTGTACATGACATTCTTTAGTTCAGTGGTATTCAAACTCTTTAGACTGGGATTTTTTTAGAATGGCACTCGTGTTGGCACCCAACGGAAGTGATGTCGTGGTAGGAAGTGACATCACCAAGCAGGAAGTACTGTCATTGTAACATCATAAAATGACACCTGAAATATAAATTGGCATTCTTGGACTGCAGCAATTGTACAACCATGAAACATCCCTGACAGAAAGCAAGATGAGGACAAAAGATGATGTAAAGGCACTGAACAAAAAACACTTTTTGTTCCTGCCACAACATTTTTTTTTAAGAAACTGTCACTTGAAAATTCAAACTGTTAACACTTACAAAAGGAATATAACAAGACTAAGGTCTGAAGTTTCCAAGATGGCTGCTCCCAGCTTTCCGTGACCCACCTGACATCAGGTTGTGACCCACCAAGTGGGTCCTGACCCACAGTTTGAATAACACTGCTTTAGTTCATTATAACTATTGTCTGGTCAGTCTTTAGCATGATCAGTCTTTAGTCATTTAGTGACTAGTAGCCCAATCCCATAGTTTCCCCCCATAAATGGTGGACCTGGGAGGAAGGAGTGTGAATGCCCCAGATGTTGGGCTGGTGGGTAGTGATGCCAGCCATCCCTGCCCTGCCCCCCGAGCAGTAGCATGAAGCCGCTCCAGGAAGTTGCAACTATGGCTATTTCTAGCCATGAAAGCCGTGACCCAAAGCGACCCAACGTGACCTCAAAAGGCCGCCTGCCCCTCCAAGGAGGGGCAGATGGCACTTGGTACTGTGTTGCTCCAGGAAGCGGATCCCGCCATGGAAGCCATGTCCTGGACTGACCCGGAACAGCTATGATAGGCGGGTGGTGCTTGGTAGCCACATTGCTCTGGGAAGCAGATGCCACCACAGAAGCTGCTTCCTGGAGGGACCGACTGTGGCTACGAAGGGTCACCTGCCTGGGTGTCACTTTGTAGATGCATCAGCTGTTTCCTGGAGCAACGCAGCTATGAAGCACCAGCAGCCCCTTCCCAGAGAGACAGGCGGCCCTTCATGGCCATACAAGGCCTCTGAGTTGGGGGGTGGCATCTTCAGGTGGGGGTCCCTCTGCCCTCCACCCTGCCCCTATTACATCCCCATTCTGCCATTTCTCAGCTGCATTCCACATCTCCCTGCCGGCCTCCCAAACCCTACTCTAATTATTGGCGACAGGTATCTGGTATCCATCGTTCTGCGGCCTGGCCACTTGCCACTTGCAGTGGTGGCCAGGCCGTGCTTATATTTATGACAGCTGTAAAAGTGTTTACACCATAGGAACCCTTCTTCCAGCCAATAAATGGCCCTTAAGACTGGGCCCAAAATCCCTAATGAAACTTCTGGAGGTTATATTGTAAGATGGAATTTTGTGGTGACCCATAACACATTTGCTCAACTCCATGTTAAGTTGCAATTCACAGATCTATGATGTAAATGTTTTGTAACATCCCAGAACTTCAATTTATTTTGAGGAAGTTTATCTTTAAAGAGAAAACGGCATTAAAAACAATCATGGGTTTCATCCAACACAACTATTTTATGTACATTGTTCTAAAATGACAGATGCATGGGAGAGAAGTGCAGAAGTTCATTGATTTTCAAAGCACAATTTTTGGTTTATTTTTACTCAAGCACAGGCGAACGGGGATGGTTATCATGACCACTCATGTTTCATTTTTTTTTCCTAGTAGACTGCATTAATAACTTGCTTTATGACCCATAAAGGGCATCTGCCAATAGCAAATGATGTCCAGAAATCCATTCGGTAGACAACAAACTTTGCAAATGTTGTTAAAGAACCATGCTCAGTTCCTGATTTTCGCTACTTTGACAATACAGGGTTGTCCAATATTAAACAATATGGGCCTGACAAAAGCTGGTTTTTTCCAGGATCAAAAAGCTTATGAGACTATAAGTGCAATTCTAATACATTCTTTGGGTAGTGCAGTCCCAGTGGCGTTCCCAGCTGAGGCTCCACCGCAGCTGGGTCAATGATTGCTGCCCCCTGATGCTGGCTACCTGCCTCTGGTGCCGCCCCCTGCCATGCCTCCCCCCCTCACCGCACTCCATTTCAGAGCACTCTGAGCACAGGGGTGGGCAGGCTGAATGCCGCTTGCCTTTGCACCTGCGGTGGATCAAGACAGTGGGTGAGTGGCGGCAATGGTGGTGGCTGCTCCGCTGGTGCTCTGGCCCCTATGACCAGCGATGTCATCTGGGCAGGACAGTCCAGAACACTGTACCGCTTGTTCCGAGGACGGGCTGCGACGGGGCACCATTGCGCAGCAGATGCCGTGCGCTTTTTGGCCCGCCCGCCCTCCCCTGCGCTTGATTCGCTCTGATATGGAGCTATTCTGGGTGCAGGGAGGCGTGGCCGGGCTCCGCACGGGGGTGGGGAGCTGCCACTCAACCGTGCGTTCCGGTTGTTGGCGCTGATGGATGACATCACTGCCTATGACCCCTGGACCGCTCGCACAGCACACCACTGCGCAGCACCAGCTGCACTGCTCCCAGAGTACTGCAAACATGCCGTAAGGCACATCTGCGATGATTCAAGACTCACCAGTGCAACAGCTGGAAAGTGTGCCATACACGTAGAACATGCATTCCACTAGCATAGCAGACCCCTAGGATTGGGCTTTTAGTTTCAGTGGCATCTTCTTTCTACTCCCGAGGCATCTTTAATTAGTCCTAAAATCATTTTCCTCAATACAATGAATTAACATGTCTTCTGAGTAAACAGTTTCATTTCTAATCATATTAGTATTCCCATTCACCCCCTCATAAACGGCTTCCCCCTCTTCAGGGTTATGAAAGGGATAGCCCATCTAACTTGACTGAAGTCTTTCCCCCTTCCACTTTCTAACTCTGGTCAGTTGCAGAATACAGTAAGTCAGTAGTTCCCAAACTGTGGGTTGGGACCCACCAGTGGGTCGCGAGCAAATCTCAAGTGGGTCACGAAGCACCTAGAATAGCCATATTGAAAGGGTAGATGGGATGCTTGAAAGGGGGAGGACTGTGGTGGTTTTGCTAGTGTCAAGGTTGTAAATTGGCTTTTTTTTTCTTTCTGATTCTCTTTGTTATTGGAAAATGGCCAAGAAATAACCCAACTTATTGCTCATTCTCAGGAAAGCAGCAGGTACTGGCGTCACAATGATGACACTTCTAGCCATTACATCACTTTTGGTGGGTCCCAGACAGATTGTCATTCTAAGAAGTGGATTCCGTTGCTAGAAAGTTTGAAAACCACTGCAGTAAGCTCTATCATCTCCAGTTGGTCAGCTGCAAAACATAGTGAATTCCATTGCTTTATTATTATTTGCCTGTAAACTGCATTGTGAACTTTGTGTTGAAAAGTGGTATATAAATACTGCTGATTGATTCTGCTTGCTTCCATTGCTTTTCCCCTCTTCATACGATTGTAAATAACTTTCAGTAGTTTGGCACTGGTTCATTTTAGTTACTCCTGACTCTTCCAGTTACTATCTTTAGTTAATCCTTTAAGTGTCAATACTGAATTTGGGTACACCATGAATCAGCAGTCAAAGATTCCTTTATAGAATTCTTGCACATGTATCTCTGAAGAGCATGCCAAGAGCCCAATCCTAGCTCCCAGAAGATTAGCGCATACAGCCCTGCCAAAAAGCATGTACTGCATGCCCAGGGTGGGGAGCAACCTGGAGGCAAACGAGAGCTACATTAAAAGCATTTTTTACTTACCTTTGTGTTAGCCTACAGGCTGCCTATGGGTCTCCTTGGATATATGACAGACATTTTGGTAGCATACATCTAAGGAGAGAAAAGGACTTTCTAGGAGGAGTGGTGGCAGTGACAAGCCTGGAGCCAATAGCGCCTAGCACAAAGTGCTGCACTGCACCTGGAAGTAAATGGCAGTGATGTGATGATGTCACTGACAACTGCTTCAAGGGAGATAATTAGGACCAAACAGACACAGGCACGCACACTAGCGATTGTATGGTGGATAAAGTGCTGGCTTCAGCTGAGGGCAACTCTCTGTCTGCCACAGCCTGGGGACTGATTACGCCAAACGGACAAAGGCAGGTCTAAAGCTGACCCTGACTGCAGTAGCACACCTACTATTATGTCAGGGAGGAGCAAAAGCCCCAGGTACAGTGCTGCTGGGGCTGAAGCAGTGATGTCATCTGGTAATGAAGAACGGGAACGCTGGGTGGGACTTACACGTGATTGGCTGCCCGTCCGTTCTGTTCCGCGGCTGCCCTGGCCTTGGCGGGGCGCCTGCTCACCAGGGAGACAGGTGAGGGCGTGCCGGGTGCCTGGGTGAGCAGCGGTGGGGTGCGCCAACCGGGGACAGCCCCCCTGAGGCCAGGGCAGCCGTGGAACGGAACGGACGGGCTGCCAATCACACTAAGTCCCGCCCAGAGTTCCCATTCTTCATTACCAGATGACATCACTGGGCTGGAGGAAGGCTGCGACGGGGCACCTCACCTTGCCGAGAGGTGAGCGGTTTCAGCCCTACCACTCGCCTCTACCATCGTACAGCTCCAAAATGGAGCCTGGTGTGCGGGTGGAACAGAGCAGAGCACAGGGGTGGAGAAACAGTGGAGGGGGTGGACCACCTTCTTCTCTGTCCCTGGCTGGGTCCACAAGTGCCTAATTGGATCTGGTGTGTAGCCCTGGAAAACTGTGATGGCCGTACCTCCTGCAGCCATAAAATCTTCTGTGTAATTTTTACCAGAGCCAATAAAACCTACTTCCAATTTTCTGTAGATGGGCTCTTTTTAACGCGCAGCTTCCTAATGTCATCATCTTGGCCGTGACTGTGTAAAAATGTCATGGTAATTCTATTGCAGAGGAAAGTACAGCGCTGAGGCCTCAGGATCACATTACACAGATCAATTTAAACATTATTACTGGGTCAATTAAATTGGCCTAAGGCGCCACAGATTTAAAATAAATCTGCATATTGTTTTACTGTACTGTTAAAAAAAAGTATGCTTTAATAAAGGCTCAAGTGGAAAGTCAATGCAAGCCATGTGGGGCTGTTTAAACACAGGTTCATTACAGATTGAACTTGTACTTTGCTTTAGAAGGAGCACTGCTAGTAAATTACTAATATATATTTGCAGCAATTGGGGGCTGTTGGTTAGCTCTTTAGGGTCAAATCTACCTAACTATGATTCAGATAGTGGGATGTGGATCATACCTGTAGCCAGGACCAGTGCAAGGCTATTTTGCACACTAGGCAAGGCTAATTACTTGCACTCCCCCCCCCAAAAAAAAATATTATAAGACTTTATAATTACTTATATTCCATAGTACTGGTATGGTATTTATCTTAAAATAAATATAAATTGGCTGTTGGATTTTTTGCATGAGTAAAAAAAAACCCTAAACTTTGTAAAACTGTCCCACAAAGATTCAGTACTTCATCCTTCTAAGGTTTGTACCCCAGGCAGTTGCTTAGTTGACCTAATGATAATACCAGCCCAGCATTATGCCCAGTCCAATATTAAAATAATCAAAGCTGGGCATTCAGTCAAAAGCAGCAGCAAACCAATAGATTGTGACAAATTCTGAGGCAGCATCTTTTTGTGTATGAAGCGACAACTTAGCAAACAGAAGATGGGTAGGGAATTGCCATACCAGAGAAAAGTATCTCAGTGACTTTCGGTGGATCAAAATGAAGGGGCGAGGAATGATATGTTCTTGCAAACACAAGTGACACTGAAAATAATGTAGATATTGCTTCTTACACTTCGGACTGTTCCTGAATGAATGTCAGCACAAGAAGTTTCTGATTGTAGGCAGTGATGTAGCTAGAGGGGTGGGTCAAAACACTGTTGATGGTGCTGCAATGCACCATATTAGCGGCCTGTTCCCCTCGCGTCCAGGGCCACATTGGACAGTGAGAACAATGTGGAGATGTCACTGGTACACGTCTGGCAGTGAGGAGGAGGGACCTCTTTTAGGGTGCACTGTGGTGCAGTCAATTCTTAGCATTTTGTCCCCCTTCTTGCTACAGCCTGCCTGCCTGGTTGACATGGCAACCGGGGAGGAGGAAGATTGTCAGACTGAAAAATGGAGGGAAAGAGAAGAAGTGATTTAGCAATGTTCGCTGTGCATTCTCCTTTCTGGCTGGTGCTCCTCTGGGCTTCTCCTGGCTCCTGCTTCTCCTGCCCTGCCCTGTGGATAGAACAAACTATCCATGCTTCATTTTCAGGTACAAAGAAATTTCTATAAGCTACCATTTTTTTAAAAAAAAAAAATGCAGGCTTGATTGTTCTTCCTATTTAGCAAAGCAACCCTCCTACTTCGGAATACATTCTCTGCTTTAAAAATTTGTTTCTTGGCATCAGAAGTTAGAAAGCCGGCATGATGTCGTGGTTAGCATGCTGGACTCAAACCAAGAACATTGCAAGTTGGTGTATTGGCTATCAATTTAAAATGCTCCAAAATGCTCCAAAAGACTCGAGTCTTGAGTAATTAACTTCCAGAGTCATCATGGACTTGTGCACAGAACCAAGTCACAGGGGGGGGGGGTTGGGCCAGAGACTCACAACTTAACTCGAATTTGGAGACTCGTTCCCAACTCTGAAAATTTCCCGCCTAAAGTCAACTTTAAGAATGCCCATATTTGAACATGCTGCTAGAAGCTTCTGAGGACAGAATATAAACGGCAGATAGCTGATAAATTCAAGATGTCAGTCTGGCTAAGAGCTCCTCAAAGCTAACTGGGTCCCAAGAGCTATTATTAATTCTGGGATTGGTGTTAAAGGCTATCCCAGGGTAAATTTGGTCATCTCAGGCTCTTGTGGATATGTTTGTCTTACCTAATAAAGCTCCTGTTGCATTGAACATACTTCGGTCTCTTGTCTCCTTTGTCCTCCTGCCTCCTAGACAGCTGTCCGAATCCTCATTAGGCCTCGAAGGGATCTCCCTGAGAAATTTGGCCAACAGGTGCAATAGCAAAGTTACAATAAGATGGAGAAAAAGCAGGGAAACTATTCAACCAACTTTTCTTTTTCTTTCTGCAACCACTTTAATAAAGTTATTTCTTCTTTCAAAGCATACCCCCAAAATAAATTTCAGATTGTCATTGCTGCAGGCAGGGAAAAATGAGGATCCGTACTTTTTATTTAAGGGCAAGCCATTTTAAAATGAGTACAGGGCACTTTTGTATTAATTACATTAGTCAGCCAAATGTTTACAGTATTTATCATGGTGCCTTTTAGTTTATAACATGTTAATCATCTCGTAATCCCAGTGAACTGTAAATAAGTCATGGCAGGACTATAAGCCGTATAAATTGAAAGGAAGATGTATTGATTTAGATTCTGTTAACTGCTACCCACAGAACCAAGGGCAAAAATAAATGTGCCTTAAATTATACATGAAGAGCTTAAGCCTTATAGATTGTTTATTTCATTGATTCCATTTTCTCTGGGATGGAGATGCCAGTCTATCACCGCCAAATGGATGCTGAAGTTTTAATCATACTCTAGTTTGTCTCTGATTAAAGATATGGCTGTACAAGAGAATATTTTTATCTGGTGGCATTGGTAATTTGTTGGTAATTTGTTTAAGGAGAAAGAACTTAAATAGATGTATGCATGTGATACTAAGTGGTTAAATCACATTAATTCAGCTACTGTTTTCAAAACGTTGCTCTGTGTCTTCATTTGTTTAAACTAAATGCTCTGTAAGACGAGGAGAAATACAAGATGGGGGGGGAGCTGCATTTCTGACTCCTACATGCGATTGTGCTTCCATTGCAAATTACAATACAGTTTGCACTCCTTATCCATGGGCTCACCATCCACAGATTTGGCCTCCTGAATGCAACTGAAAACCACTTCCAGTTCAGGAGCACTACTTCTGGCCACACCCAAGAGCTGTTCTAAGGTTGGGAAAAGCCTGTGGCCTACTCCACAGGCTTTTCCAGGCCTCAGAACACCGCCCAGATGTGACTGGGATGAAATGGTTACACAGCTGTACCCAATGGGGCCAGGGGCAGGTGTCAAAGTCTCTTCAGAGTAAGGGAACATTTGCTCCCTTACACCAGATAGAACACAGCTGGTGGCAATGGGTCTCCTCAGATCTGTGCCTACTATTTAGCAGGCAAAGAACTGAGGAGGCCAGGATAAGCCTCTGTGGCTCGGGAGAAGACATAGGATTCTGCAGCAGAGTCTGCTGCCATCTCCAGACCCCTCCAGGGCCAGTCCTCCCTCTGTCCCACCCTCCCTCCTGCAGGCGCGCACGGAGGCCCAAGCGCACCCCATGGCTGGTGCCGAAACCGCGCCCCCAGGACATCGCCCCACCCCCACGCGTCGCTCCAACACGCCTCCCTTAGCCTGGTAACACCCCATTTCGGAGTATTACGGAGGCAAGGGAAGGCGGGAGGGCCACCCTCCTTGGTTCCTCCTTGTTATGCCGCCTCCGCGCTGCTGGCGCCCCCCCTGCTGCCGGCGCCCATGCATTCCGCACCCCTGGCTATACGGTAAATACGCGACTGCCCTCCTGTCCAGTTCAATCAGTTCCATACTACTTTCAGGACACAATTCTAATCAATTTTCCAGCTGTCCCATAGCTGTGCCACAACTGACATTGTGGCTGTGCCAGTGGGGCCTGTGCTGCATCCTGCAAGGTAAGGGAATTTTTGTTCCCTTATCTCAAAGCTGCATTGCTGTTACTCTAGTGCTTGAAAGTTGGTTAGGACTGTGTCCTCAGTTACACAAGATCACTGAGCGGAAGAGGTAAATTTCTAACTATGCAATCCTATGCATGTCTCCTCAGACAAAACTCCATGGGACTCACTGTCATGAAAGTGTATATAAGGATTGCCACTTTACAACCCAATTCTATTCAGCTCTGGTGTAGTCGAGCCACATGGCCAATGTCTAGCACTGAAACTGAGCAGGCCAGAGGTCTCCTTGGGGTAAGGGTACATTTGTTCCTTTAATCCATGTTGAGCCCCAGCCTGCCTAATGGGGCTACTCACTGCCTAATGAGGTGAATTTGCTGGTGCAAAAAAGCCCCATGTAGGGCTTTCAGGCCCAAGATGGGGGTTAAGATACAGCAGAGGCCTCCTCTGCTGCCCCCATTCACTCCCAGGCCTGAGCTGCCCCTTCCTGGCCTCCCATCACCTGAAACATCCCCTAACTTCATTCTGTCCTCCCCAGGTCCTGAGCCACTTGGTGCTGAACTTACCATTACCGTCAGCTGTCAATGTGGATTCAGTGCCAGCAGGATGGTACAGGTCTTCCTGCTGGAGCTGTCTATTCTGAAGTAGATTGCAAACGTGCTAGCAATTCATAGGATTGAGCTGTTAGACTGGAAGGCGAAGGCCACATTGTCACAACACAGTGGAGCAAGGAGCATTTCTTATGGCTTCTGGATGCTGCTCTCTGCAGCAGCATCTTAACAGGCTACAGGATAAAGCAAAGGCAAGAAAAGGAGGGCTATGAGACCTAGAGGTGAAGGCAGAGTCAACTGTGCTGTAGGGAAATCCTTGCAAGCATGGAGAATTGCCATAGGCTGGGGAGGAGATGAACGCAGGATACAAGTAGGAAAGGTTCTCTCGACTATAGCAAACAAGCCAAGGCTTAGATCTATAGCTATTTCAAGCAATCTCCCAGGGGAGCTTGTTATCTTGAAGTGCCCTGCTCGAATGTTTGCAGGGCAGAACCAAGACTAGCATGAATGTGCCCACAAAAGTTGGCATTTGTGGGAGTGACTCGACCAGTCTCATTCAGCCCATTTCAAGGGGTTGGTGCTAATCAAGGCTTGACATTTTGTGGACGTACCATGTGAGCCTTTGTGAGCGATCAGACCATTGGTTCTCCAGTGCTCAAGGTTTTGCAGACACTCGCTTGGAGCATGAGCAAAAGCTAAACTCTTTTTCAGGCTGAACACTGGGCTGCTGATGCGCATATCTGCTTAGCTCTCGCTAGAAGAGACTTATTTAAGTCTCTTCTAGACTTGCATCTAGAAGAGACTTATTTAAGCCGCTTGCTTCAGGCACAGAACAAGACTGAAGTTCTGTTTTCCTCAGAGGGCAGAGTAATCCTTTGTACCTGTCTAGACAGATGCAAATGCTATTCCAAATACATAAAGATTACATGAATTATCCTGAAGTGATTGGATTTTTCTTCCTTTTGAAGAGCAATGCATTTCAGTTGTATTGTCCTAAGTAAAATACACCTGCAGGACTGCAGGATTTATGATAAAGCTGTCATGGAGTTTTATGATTATTACACTAGTAGCATAATCCAAATGCAAATCACTGAAAATATTTTTCCCTTCTTACTTTAAGGCATTGGAGACTACCATAACTAGATGCAGGGTGTTCATGAGTTGTATCTGATTTTCTTTTGGGATCACATGTTGGATAGGTTTTGCTCATGCCCGGCAATCTGACTGATCATATTTTTAGTCTAGTGAAGGAATTCTCCTCTGTATTAAACTGTCAAAAGACCCTAGAGGGTTTTTTTATGCCTTTGGTTTAGTCCTCTAGTTTGATTCATGTGAAGCTATTTAAACGGCATTGCATCTACTTTTTGCTTAGGCCACACAGTGGTAAGACTTGAAAAAGTCATGGCGGTCCAAACTGTGGCATGGACATAAAGGTTTTGGCACTTCTGGACAGAGAAAGTGGACACTTTGAGGTCTTAGTTAGGACATAGAGCAGGTCTACAGACCTCCTGCTTCTGTTGCTCTCTCCAGTGCAATTGTGCTATTTTCTCTCTAACTAATGGACCAATCCAATGGAATAGGTATGTGATGGAAGAGGGGAGGAGGGCAAATTGGGCCCGGGAAGTGAGTGGGTTTGGTAGAGGTGGTGCCTGTCAAATCCTAATCCCATCAGGATCTGATCCTCCTTCATCAGTCAAGGCAGACTTGCACCAGCAATATTGCTGGCAGAAGTTCAAGCTGAGCTTACCCTGGGACAAGGGCATCACTACGTCAGGATTCAGAGAACACCACGTTGATATAGCTGCACCACCATGTGGGGAGTTGGGCTGTTAGTAGACTAGATTAGGCCTTCACAATTTGTGAAGCTAAACTCAACCCACTTGCCATATACTTCCTGAGGGGCATGTGCATTTAATGAGCTGCTGAAATCTAACTTTAAAGCACTTCACCACTGTTCTTTTAGCAGTGATGCATTGTTTCCTTCCCAGGATTGGCCCTTCCATGAAGCAAACAAAGCTATTCATTAGACATAAGAGCCCCGCTGGATCAGGCCAAAGGCCCATCTAGTCCAGCTTCCTTTATCTCACATTGGTCCACCAGATGCCTCAGGGAGCACACAAGACAACAAGATGCATCTCGTTGCCACTCCCCTGCATCTGGCATTCCGAGGTGATCACATCAGTAGTATCATAGCCTGCCACTGTTCACATCAGTAGTAGACAGTGGAAGGGGTAAGTAAATAAAAATTTTCTTAAATTTATGGGTGCTGCCTGGTTCCCTAAGGGCCTACTCAGATCAATACTGGTGTAGATCTGTAATGCCACAGGGGGCACATGATGGGAGCTCAGGATATGGCGCATGCCGCTGCATTCACAAATCTGCCCCTCCTGCCCCAGCCCTGTCTTGCTATACACCCATCGCCAACAAAACCACACTAGTGGCTGGTCTGTGGTATACTGCGAGGTTAGGATAGAGCCACTAGATTTTTAAAGAATGTATTCAAAGAATTTTATGTATTTGCATACAATGCATTATGCTTTATAAGGCATTTCAAGCCATTTGCAAGATCAAATCAATCAATTGTATTTATATACCCCTTTTCAACGAAAAGTTCACACAGCGGTTTACAGACAAAAAATAATTATGAAGTTAAATGGCTCCCAACCATTAGGGCTCACAACCTAAAACATTTAGGGCTCACAACATTTAGGGCTCACAACCTATAATAATAACACCCCCAGCAACAGCCACTAGAAAAGACACTGTGTTGGGGTGAAGAGGGACAGTTACTGTCCCCTTGCTCAATGTAAGAGGAGCATCACTTGAAAAAGTGCCTCTTGCCCAATTAGCAGCAGTTATGATGTGATGGTTAGTAGGGGTTACAAATGTGATGATGAATCATTGTCTGTCCATATATTCATCTCTCTCTTTCTTACTGATCTATAGCGCAATCATTTGCATGTCTACTCAGGAGTAAGTCTCTTATGTCCCATGCAGCTTACTCCCATGAAAGTGAGTATAGGATTGCAGCCCCAATTAAATCTGAAAGCCTGATATGTGGCTATCCCATGGATCTTGTAACACCACTTTAATAAACAATATAAGGCAAGGTGATAGAAATTAATTTATCTAGGAAGATGACACATAACATCTCAGAAATGGGAAGCAACCAAGATGCCTGTCGGTAATATATTCTGCATAAGAATGGCTTTGCACTTGTTGAAACACTAGAAAAACCCTTAGGATGTCTCTGCCCTCAAATGAGGCAAATGGCTGGGAAAGATAGTTTTATTTGCATTTTTGATTCTGCTTTCACCTGTAGCTGATTCGGTAGACCTGCACACACCCTGCTCCAGCTGAAGTGTGAAGTATATTTGAAATCACAGTGTGAGGCTCTCTGAATTAAAGAGATAAAAACCTGATGCTCTCTGTCTCATTTATCACAGCAGAAACTGCAAAAAAATAGTTTAAAAATCCCTCCCATCTGCATTGCTCAGAGCCTTTATTCACAGAAGTATGCAGAGTGCATGAATCACAGATCAATGTCCCGAAAGGCAACAAAACTGGAAACAAATGGACACAAATCAATGTAATTTGTCTGAAAAGATTGCCAGACTTTAGGGAATAAGACCTAGCTTACACATTACACAGTTGCCAAGAAGGGAGAAATATGACGTGTGTGTGTGTTCTTTCCATAACCTTGTGCAATGTGGTAAGTGGGACTTCCATATCTCACCTGCAATGAACTTTCTGGGATTCAAATGCTAGGTGATGCTCATGGATATCACAACAGGTAAAGTTTACATGCCCCATTTCACACATACAGAAAAAGCTGGAAGAATCATTTATGTTTCTTGTACCATTCATATGTGACATATGAATGCATGAAACTGGCTCTAAAGTCATGGAGCTGAATCCTATCCTTCCCACCTCCCATTGGTGCAGCCATGCCAAAAATGGATGCACTATATTCAGCAGGCAGTAGGGATAGTGGATTGGGAGGATTCAGAGGCAAAGGGGATTAAAATCCCCTTACACCTCAGAATGCCTCCCACTCTGAAATGAGTCTCCTCAGACCTTTGCTAGCACAATTCTGAGGCGAGAAAGAGGGAGGGAGGCTGTAGGAACGGTGGGATACGATCTGACACACACCATTGCCACTGAATTCATTACCTCCCACAGACTCATCACCACATTATGCCACTTTCCCCGCCCCCCATTCAACCCCTGCCCCCTGCATGCTCTGGCGTGCAGCAGGACAGCCAATGACACATGCAGGAAGATTCTGGCCTTCTCTCTGATGTCCTAGGCAATGTGCTACGGAGCATGCTGCCACAAAGCACTTTATGGTGCCTTTTCAGCAGTTAGCTGACAGAATGCTTGTTCCGCAGGTGCTAAAGCCTGATAGGATTAGGCTGATAGAGTGCAATATTCACACAGCTTGGGCAAAGCCTAATGATGAAACCTTATGCTGTTACTGCTTCTGAAAGAATTCTTGTTTTAGACCAAGCAGATCACCACATTCTGAGGTAAACCAACACATTTTACCCAGCACCCCCCATAAATAACACGCAAGACCAGGACTTGGACTAATAGGGCCACTCTATTAAATATTTCCACATTTAAGAACTTGCAGCTGAATAAACCCCAAGCGTGCGGGACTTTGGGGAAATGGCTCTTGCCGTCTGCCTCCCCGGGTGATCTGGATGATCAACGGGTGTAAAATCATCTGACTCCAGACTTTAGCTCGTTGTTTCAAGCTAAGTCCATCATCGCTGACCCGAAGGCCGAGGCAACGTGACCGCGCTGGCTCACCCCGACCCGAGCCATAGGGTAGCCTTTGCGAATCCGGTCAGGGTACGGCCCACCTGCCTCAACGATCCAGATAAGCAATTTATGAGCGGCCCGGCTGATCCCCAACCGTGCTGCCTCAGAATGGACGCCAATGCAGAGACCTACCTGCCTACCCCCTGCACGCTACCTACCACATGGTGGGGATAGCTAGAGCTTGTCCCCAGCCGCCCCAAACCAAACCAGCAACCAATTATGGATGCCCAGCTGCAAGTCCTGTAAAAACATATCATTTGCCAGGGGTGTCAAATGAACCCCATCACCCTTAAACAAAGCAGGAATACTGAAACATATTCCAGGGTGGGCAATAATTGCCCCACCATGTCTGGAAACCACCCTCCCCAAGTAATCATTAATCTTCTGTCTGGCCTTATAAATCTTGGCAGGCACAAAAGCCCCCTTCCATACCCTCTGTGGTAGGAGGTTGGACCATAGAATTGTCATCCCTGGGATCATCCTCAGGATGGTCTTAATATCCCTACTGGCCTGTATCCTCAGCACCACAGACGGTGTCTGCACCAGGTCATTACCACCCAGGTGAATGATTAAAACTTGGGGCGGCGGAAACTCCTGATGTAAGCGCAAAAGAGAGGGAGAGGCAGTCCCCTGCGCGTCCCTCTTTTGCCAACCCAGTGCACGATGGCGGAACCGCCCAATCCCAACTGTGTGCCAAAACTACTGGAACTGGCCCTCTTGTGGGCCCAAATGATGATGAAATGTCCCAAGATGAGGACTGCCAACTGCCCTGGCCTGGAAACACCTGCCAAAGAATAAGAACATGCGCGTGAAATAAGAACTGCCCTAAGGCAAAACTAAGGGCCATCCATCCGTGGATATAGGCTTAAAACACACCAGACCTCCAGCGGCCTATGCGCATGATTACATCGGGCTGTAGCCCCAAGTGCGCAGCTAAATATGCGGTCCCAATCCTAAGGGAATGAGGCCATAATCTAACTAAGGCAGGCCCAGGCGCACCAGGGCTCTGCGGAAGACCAACCTAAACTGCGCAAGGGTAGAATAAGTTGGCCGGACCGCCCAGGCCACCGCCCCCCCCCCAGGTTATTGTGACTCAAGGCTGGGTGGGGTGTGTTCTCGGTTTCACTGAAGGATACGACACCACAATGGGCGCTCCTGTGGGCCACTCCCAATCCTCGGTGTCCGCGCTGCTCCAGCCGCTGTTGCTGCTCCTCAGGCCTCTCCTCACCACAACGATGAGCCCCCCAGCCCAATGCGGGGACAAGAGATGCCCAAAAGCCGCAGGGTGAAGCCGAGGCTCTCCTAGCGAGGGAGCCCTCCCCCAATTGCCCCGTGTCTTTAACAGCCACAGAGGGTGAAGCGGGGGAGCCACAGCTCACCTCGCATGCTCGCAGCTCAATCCGGCAATCAGGGGGCCGCACAGCAAAAGCTGCGGCTCAGTCAGCGTCCTGGGTCGCCAGGGCACTACCTCCGCACCTGCAATGCTGACGGAGGACAAAACGGGCCAAAAATTAGCCCGCCCTGGACCCCCACCGCATGAGTGGGCGTCCAGGAGGCAGCGGAATGAAGCCGCGGCTCTCCCAGTGCAGGGGAAAACCCCCCACGCTGCCTCTGCACTTGTAACGGCGCCAGAGGAAAAAACGTGGGCTAAATTAGCCCATACCGAGCCCTGCAGCAAAAGCAAGCCCCCTGGAGGCCGCGGAGCAAAGCGACGGCCTCCCAGCAATGGGGAAAACCCCGAAGGCTCCCCTGCGCCTTAGAGGCGATGGAGGGAAAAAAGACCGGGGCTAAAAATAGCTCGCCCTGGTCGCTGTTAGAACAGAGCCTAATGCTCTGAAAAGCCACGAGGCAAGGCCTATAATTAGCCCTGCCTCCGACAGAGCTCTGACGCGTGCAATTAATCGCTGGTCAGAGCCCGAATGAGGCGAGGGCGGGGCAAGCACTGTATACAATGGCTTGCCCGCCCTCCGGCCGGCCTCCCTGATTGGCCCTATTTTAAAGTCCCGCTCCTGCGCATCCTGCGGGGGCAGGGCAAATGCGGCTGTGTTCTTGTGCGCGCAACCAGGCTTGTTTGTGGCAATCCACCCTTCTGCAGTATCTTTGCAGTATCTTCTACAGTATCCACATTCACACTTTTCCAATAAAGGCTGGATTTGATCCAAAAAAGTGTATTTTAATACCATATTTAAGAAGAATCAAAATGATATTATATACAATCTTGAGCAGCTAGCTTTGGGATTTAATTCTTCAGAACTCTTCGTTGAGCTGGATGGTAAATAAAGCAAAGGGAAGGGGCATTTGGCCTAATAAAATGGTCTACAAATAGACCATTTGCTGGTTTTCCCAGCAAATATACGGTATATACTGGTTTTCCCAGTAGCAATGTATGGATGTGAGAGCTGGACCATAAGAAAGGCAGAGCGCCGAAAAATAGATGCTTTTGAATTATGGTGTTGGAGAAGACTCTTGAGAGTCCCCTGGACTGCAAGGAGATCCAATCAGTCCATCCTACAGGAAGTCAAGCCTGATTGCTCCCTGGAAGGACAAAAAATGAAGCTGAAGCTCCAATACTTTGGCCACCTCATGAGAAGAGAGGACTTTTTAGAAAAAAAGACCCTCATGCTGGGAAAGATGGAAGGCAAAAGGAGAAGGGGGCGGCAGAGGATGAGATGGTTAGATAGTGTCACCAAAGCGATGAACATGAAATTGGGCGAACTCCAGAAACTAGTGGAGGACAGGGAGGCCTGGCGTGCTGTGGTCCATGGGGTCGTGAAGAGTCGGACACGACTTAGCGACTGAACAACAACATAAATATTTGCATTTTGCAATAGTCTTAAGCCAGAACCAGGATGAGTTCCTTCTACATGCCTATTGGAGGCCCCCCTGAAATGTCAACACTGATTATTACCTGCCCCAAATTAACCATCATAATCTTTAAAAACATACAAGTGAGACAGAGGAAGATCCTCTGAAAAAAAAAAAAGATAAAATGCTCAGCTAAATAGGGACATTTTTCCTTCCCCTAATAAATATAAGATAGATATACTACTTTAAAGGTGCTTCTCATTTAAGGTCACAATTCTAACCTGGAGCTGGGCTGGCACAGTTAGGCCAGCAAGGTTTGGCTGGCACAAGGGATACATAAAGTATGTTTGGACCACTCTCAGAGTCAGAGAGGCCAGCACACAGACGTGCGCCATCCTCCTTGACTCTGAGAGTGGTCCAAACACACTTTATGGTGGCACTTGTGCCGGCCACACTTTACTGGTCTAACTGTGCCAGCCTAATTCCAGGTTAGGATTGTGCTCTAAAAGAGGTAGCTCGGCTTCTGCCATGAAGACCAGAATGTTGTGGGTGTTGAAACCATTTCCTTACAGTAGAACTTCAGAACTTAATGCTTAGTCAAACCCTGCCTTGTGAGAATGGAAGAGCCTGCTGTTCAGAAATGATTCAGTGTACAGTATTCCCAAGTGTACATTTCATTACTTCCAAAGAGATGAACAAAAGCAGCTGTTTATTGTCTAATTCTTCCCATCGTGCTCTAAATACACAAATGCTGTCTGTAAAAAGCTGTGTGTTTTGCATTAAGGAGGATAATTGCCATTCTTTCTCATAATTACTTAATTGGCCTATAAGCACTAGCTGAAGTTACTGATCTTGATTAGTTGCTTGTAAAATATTACAGAGCTGTATGACAGATGTATTAATGATTGATGGAGCAAGGAAAATAACACTTTATGTATTTGCAAAAATGATCAGTTAAGACTGGAGAGATGGGAGGGAGAAAACCTCTTCATTTGTATTTGTTAAAATTATTTGCACTGGATAAAGTTATTGAAAATGAACGTTATTCCAGCCTCAGAGTGAAGTGGTGTTGCATCCTGCCAGTTATTGCAAATATTGTCTATATGGGGCATAGGGGGCCATATAGATCAAAGGTAACGGTAAAAGTTTCCCCACGACCGAATGGTCTAGTCGTGACCGACTGTAGGGGGCGGTGCTCATCTCCGTTTCAAAGCCTGTAGAGCCAGTGTTTTGTCTGAGGACAAGCTTCCGTGGTCATGTGGCCAGCATGACTCTACGCCGTAGCGCACGGAACGCTGTTACCTTCCCACCAAAGTGGTCCCTATTTATCTACTTGCATTTAGGTGCTTTTGAACTGGTAGGTTGGCAGGAGCTGGGACAAGCAATGGGAGCTCACTCCATCGCACAGTCTTGAACTCCCAACCTTCCAGTCGGAAAGCCCAGCAGCAGCGGTTTAACCCGCTGCGCCACCACATCCCACTATATAGACCAAGGGCATAGCTAAACAACTGCAAAGGGGTGCAATTGCACCGGGCTACAAGCTTTAGGGTGGCAATAAGCTGAGCTTAACACTAGTGGTCAAAATGGTGAAAACCTTGGTATGTATGAATAATACCAGCATGTTATGTGTCATTGGAAAGGTAATTTAATGCAGAATTCAATGAAACAGACCAGATTGTAATATCTTTACTCAATCAAAAGTAAATACAACTGTGATGCCACTTCCTGTTGTGACATCACTTCTGGGGCAAAATTTTGGCCATCTACACTGGGCTACACTTTCATTAGCTATGCCCCTGTTATAGACAATATTCTATTGTCTTTTTTCCCCAGATTCTGCCCGATCCCACAAGGAGTAATGGGCTTAGGCAACGCCACAAAGAACTGGCCCAGTAACAACTTTGCTCTGATGGGATCCGGAGTTCAACTGAGGCTCTAAACATCCAGAGGTCTACACTCCCCCCCCCCCAGACAGCATTCTTGCTAATTGAAGTGAGCAATGTTTTAAAGCGAGAGACTGACTTGAAGATATGTCCTTTCCAGTAAATCCCTGGTGGCTTGCTGCAGAGGGAAAAGTGAGGTCCCTGATATGGATGGAGCTAGTTCTTCAAGGAAGGCTCAGAGGTTGCAGACCTTGAAGTTCTTCCTGTGGCCTTAGTTCTTGGCTATGTCCAGCACACAGCTATGTTATGCCTCAATCCTATTGGGGACTTATGGCAGCAGATCTTATGATCCATTGTTGTGCTGCTGTCATGCTTTGTGGGACAGCAAGTGCAAATGACCAGAGGGCCCATGAATATGCCAGCAGCTTACCCAGGCTGTGCCATAGCAGGTGAAGAGGTGGTGAGGGCAGTTCATGGGTGGTTCAAGGAAGGTTGGGCCAGGGACTGGGCTGGGCAGGGAGCAGTTTGAGTGCAAGAGGGGTGGATCTTGGCAGTAGTCATGCACACCAAGATCCTACCCCCTTTTCCCTGACCTGATATACCCAAGTACTCCTCGGACTTACACCAGCTAAATAGCTGGCCTAGGTCAAGAAGACACATTGGCAGCCAAGCGGTTTACAGAGAGATAAAGAAATATTTTTATTTCTATTGCATTAGATTGGCAGTGCTGTGTGCAATGGGCTGGCATCAGTGGTGTCATCCAAATGATTTAGGAACAGGTACTCACTTTTGATTGGCACTTGTCAGGGTCCACCCACTGGAAGTGACGTCATAAGCCAGAAGTGATGTCATGGCAGGAAGTGAGGTCATAGCCGGAAGTGATGTCATGAATGTTGCCATGAATGTGATCATGTTTGTAATAACTTCAGCTTATGGTTAGTGTTGATTTAACTTCTGTTGCTTTGCTTTCTAGAGATGTGTATATACATATTTTGCTTCAACTGTTCCCTGGTTAAATAGCAGGCTAGACTGTACTAGATTGTGAGCCCTTTTGGGACAGGGAGCCATTTAACTTTAATGTTAAATGCAAGGAGCCAGCAAGGAGCAGGAGGGGGAATGGGCGAGCAAAAAAAGACTGCGTTGGGGCTGGGGCTGGGGGAGGCTGCAGGAGGAACCGGGACACTGGATCTGCGTGGCTGGAGGGAGCGGGAGCCCCAGGCTTCCCTTCTCACGCTTGCTGCCTTATTCTCGGGTCTCCCTCGCTGCTGCTGCTGCTGCTGCTGCTGCCGCTGCTGCCGCCTCCGGTCCTCTCGCTCTGCTGCTGCCCCCACCACCACGCTACCTGCCTGCCTGCCTCCTCACAGAAAGTGCAGGCAACGGCTGCGGGCATGCAGTACACATGCGTAGCTGCTGAGCCAACCAGCCAACGGGGCCAGCTTCGAGTGGGCGGGGCCAGCTCAACTTCTAGGAACTGGTACTCGCGTAGTGGTGCTTAGTGGGTGCATGACATCACTGGCTGGCATGCCATGCCATATGTTTTGTACGAGAGCAGGTGTAGCATAGTGACTAGGGGCTTATCTATGAATGAGGATTTCCTGGTTTGAAGCTTGCTTCTGTCATGAGCTCACTAGGAGGCCTCAGGCAAGACACCCGTCTCAGCCTCAGCTCTCCCAGCTCCCTAGATTAGAATGCTATTTACATTATAAGGCTGTTATAAGGACCACATCAAGATAATACAGTGCTTTGTGGACAAGAAAGTGTATGCAAATGTTAAGCATTAGTTGTAGAATTAGATGTTGCCAAGGAAAAGTGGGATAAGGGTTTTTGGTGGCAACAGGTTAAGTCAGCCCTCATGGTCCATCTAATTCAGCATTGTCCACATTGATTGCAGTTGCGGTCTTACCATTAGGAAGGTGGGGGCAAACTTCCCTGACGCAGCCCTGGGGGAGCAGGTGGAGGGCAGCGAGGAGGCAGCTCGCCTCTTGGAGAGGCAAGCAGTGTTTGGCCCTCCCTGCCTCCCTTGCTGCTCCAAAATGGAGCCTGGCATGGCAGCGTGGCCGAGCATTGCGAGGGGAGGGAAGCCAGTGGAGGGGACAGCACTCCTCTGTCTCTGCCCCTGGGTGGCCCATTGGCAGAGGCGGATCTACAGGGAGGGCAAAGCTCTAAGTGTTGCAAGAAGCCTTACCCTGTCATGTAAATCCCGCCTCTCCCTTGCTGCTGTAGCCAGTAAGCAATGCCAAGATGTTGCTTTTCCCTGGGAGGATTGGCTAAAACGGTGCAGGAGAGGAGTGATTTCCACTGCAAGGTAAGGCTACTTGCAAAACCTGGAGCTTTGCCCTCCCTTAGATCTGCCTCTGCCCATTGGCTGTGTCCGCAACTGATTGATCGCCAGCAGTTCTCAATGCTTTCAGACAGGATTCTTGCCCAGCCCAACCTGCAAATGCCAGGGACTGAACCTAAGTCATTGGGTTCTACCAGTGAGCTGCAGCCCCACAGCATATGCTCTCAGCCTAACCATCTACTGTGAGCAAGGCAAGAATATCGTCTCTTTTGAGCATTGTCTTTCAATAACATAGCAGACTACGGAACCATGAACAATTACCATATTCAGTCGTGCAATACTGCAGCTCATATCCTTCAGAAATGCATGTCACACTCCAGCAATTGTCGATAAACTTATGTCGTCAACTGTCTACTTGATGATAGCATTACCCAGGACTGATTTGTTGCAGCCGCTACTGTCTTGTGTCAGGATAGTTTGTCCTGAATCACATGAAAGTCAATTTCTCCCCAAACCAACATTTTTCTTTTTATTTTCCGTTGTTTTTTTTTTTGCTCCAAATGTCTACACCTTTAAAAATTACTGTAATTTCAAATCTGTAATTTATCTTAACACATGCTTCCTTGGCATTATAAAATTACCTTTTTTACAGTACGTCATTTAGGCATCAGTACAATTGTTATCCCTGCAGTTGCTACAATCAGAAATCATAGTGTTGTACATGTCATTACACACAGGTCTTTTTTACAACCAAAAGGAGAGTTTCTCATATGCCTCTGCCCATCCAGATCAGCTCATTTTCCACTTCTATGGGTTTACGGACATTCGCATCACTTTCAAGAAGGGTTCTCAGTTGTGGCCAGTTGACCACTTATCCCTAACAAAAGATGAAGGCAATTGTTGTGGAGCTGGACCACAACCTCTGGAGTGCTAAGGTTTGGGTTTACCACTACATTTAGTAGGATCTGAATTTGGATCTAAGTGTGAGATTTGGGTTTAAGCAAACCAACTGTGAAGATGTTCTACATCATATGTATATGGTACATGCTGTATTTTCTTATTGTGTGGCAGCAGCCAGGGGATTTCAATAGGATTAAGAAGATAAGAAGAGCCCTGCTGGATCAGGCCAATGGCCCATCTAGTCCAGCTTCCTGTATCTCATAGTGGCCCACTTCATAGTACATAGGGTACCTCAGGGAGTACATGAGACAACAAGATGCCTGCATCCTGTTGCCACTCCCTTGCACCTGGCATTCTGAGATAGCCTACTACTAAAGTAAGGAGGTTGCACTAACAATTGTGGACTGTATCCTGTGATGGACTTTTGTTCCAGAAATCTGTCCATTCCCCTTTTAAAGGCACCTAGGCCAGATGCCATCACGACCTCCTGTGGGAAGGAGTTCCACAGCTTAATTACCAGCTGAGCAAAAAAGTATTTTCTTCTATCTGTTCTCACTCTCCCAACACTAATTTAAGTGGATGTCCCCTGGTTCTGGTGAGGTGAGAAAGGGAAAAGAACTCTATCCATCTCTATCAATCAATCAATCAATCAACAGGTACTTATATACCGCTTTTCAACACGAAGTTCACAAAGCGGTTTACAGGCAAATAATAATAATAAAATTAAATGGCTCCCTGTCCCAAAGGGCTCATAATCTAAAAAAAAAAAAAAAAGGCAAACCACCAGCAACAGCCACTAGAAAGACTGCGCAGGGGTGAAGAGGGACAATTACTCTCCCCCTGCTAAACATAAGAGAAACACCACTTGGAAAAGTGCCTCTTGCCCAGTTAACTCTATCCATTCAGGGTTACTTGCAGGGGTAACTCTATCCATTCCATGCATAATTTTGTATGTTTCAGGCTACAATCCTATGCACACTTTCCTGGGAGTAAGCCCCATTGAACACAATGGGGCTTACTTCTGAGTAGACAAGCATAGGGTTGGGCTGTCAATTATGTCCCTCCTCAGGTGCCTTTCTTCTAAACTGAAGAGCCCCAAATGCTGTTGTCTTACATCAGAAGGGAGGTATGGAACTAGTAACCCACAAAGCTAATACATGCAGCAATTCAAACACTCAGTTAATATATGAATTATGTAGAACATATCCTTATGTAGAATTATCCATATTCCTGGAGTTTTGCATCCCATCCTCCTGTTACTGGCCAGAGTCCTGTGAGCATATGACTCTTGCACAGTGGAAGACATAATGGCATGCTCTAATCTAATCTATCCATGACCTTTTATGCATTATATGCGTATGAGAGTATACCAAAGGTAAATAGTTTTCTTTTGTTCAATGGCTCTATGAAGAATAGCCCAATTCTTCAGACAGTCAATCTTCTGGTATGTAAAAAGAAACAGACATGAAAAGAAAGAAAACATCTGAAGGCTAATTTTTTATCTGAGTGGACCTTAAAGTGCAAAAAAAGGGAGGTTTTTTTTTCTTTTCTAAGAAAAGTGCCTTAGATGAACAATATATCAGGAATTGCAAACTGAGGATTCAAGTTACAAAGCCCTTTCCTTTTCAGAACTTTATTCTGAAATTACTGTGAACTTTCATAGTTTTTTTCTTTCTGAAGGTCTTTTTGAAGTTCTCTTTTTTAGTGGCTGTTCTGCATCCAGTCTGAGGTTTTTCACATTTTTATATATTTCCAAAAGAAAAATCATATCTTGTGTAAAAGAAAACGGGATTGCTTCAGAAGATTGTTACTTCTCACAATAATAATTTCAAAATTG
>JAJKFI010013327.1:0-38310 GCA_029204185.1 Lerista edwardsae
GTGTGTGTGTGTGTGTGTGTGTGTGTGTGTGTGTGTGTGTGTGTGTGATCACGACTTTCCATCATCTCACAGAGGCCAAACTCCCAAATGCAAATCAAATTCTGAAAGTGATTACTAGTATTTACATTATAATGCAAATGTCTGCATTATTTTATGCATGCGTTTTTACAATGACTATACAGTATAGCATTTTTCAATTGCAGTCGTTCTCAAAGCAGGTCACAGTGATAAAACTGAATTTATACATGAGTGGCTTTGTCCTTGGAATGACATTCTAAGACTACCAGGTGCTGTAGATGCTATCAAACAATGGTGTCATGTGGCTCCTGGCACTGCCCAGAGTCCTTTCCCCAGGCCACCAGGTTTTTTGCCACTAGTACTATTGCACTAGTATGGCTGCTCCGAACAGATGGTATCAATAGCTCCTGGTTCTTAGAACCCTATCAAAATATTAAAGCAAATACTTCTAGAAAAAGAAAAGGACAGACATTTCCACTCTGTAACCTTCTTTACATGATGCAAGTTGCTTCAGTCAGGCCCTGAGCTATTCAGGCAAGGCACTGACACTTGCTCTGAATAATCCCATCAAGCAAAACGAGGTGAACTTCCCAGGGAGTGGTTCTAAGCAGTGTTGATGTCAGGTAGTGACAAGGCTCCGAAGCTGGAGATTGATAGATCCTGTTCTCCCATTCAAAGATAGCCTTGCCGCATGTAGAATTCCTTCTGGGCAAGCAGAATGTAATTAGCTGTTGATGGATTACCTAGTTTGCTATGTTGACCTTGATCCTATTTGATTCGGAGAAATTGGACCACCTTTGTCTCGAATTGGGGTGGGGTGGGGGGTAGAATTCTGCTCCGCAAAACCCTCCTGATGTTTACACAGAGGACCCTTTGGTAAATATTCCTGCCCCATCATTCTCTCTTGATGTGCCGAGTACACTGTCCCGAGGGACTCCTTGTACTCATTCACCAAGCATCGTCTGTCTGAAAATGAGAAATATAATTCACAGCATCTTTGTTGCAGAGGGCAAAAAATCATGCAGTTTTTAATATGTGCATGCATACGCTAATTCTTTTTTGGGGGAAAGGCTTGTGTCATGGAAGGAGTAAAGGGGGGCGCAAAATGAGAGCATCCGTGCAATATTGTTACTGGCAATCAAATCAGCTGTCTCTGAAGGGTGTCCAGTCATGTGCATTGGAAGGAACACCATTCTTTCCTCATTTCCTTGGTTGGCACAAGCTGCAGTCTGCTGATTTGCAGATAATTAAGGATTGCATGATGAAGGCAACAGGCATATTATTTGATAGAAAGGCTGAGATGAAGGTGCCAGGGAAGTCTAGGAGATTCTGTAATTTGATGTGACTGCTGTCAGGAACACAGGCTCACTGAAATTTGATCTACTGGCTACCACCAGAGTAGCTGCTGAAGTGAAAAATGTACATGCCCGGCTGAGATGGGCTTGCTGAAGTCTCTGATTGTATATATTCGTACATTGCTCCAGGGCTAAGAAATACAATATTAACCTTCTGTGTGCCAGAGCTGACACATTATATTTTGATGAAGGATGTAAGCTTACAACAGCTTTATCTATTTTGGAAGCTGGAATCTCCTTTTTTCTTTCTTTTAAACCTGTTAGAACACAGCTCTTTCTACCCATGGCTTTTGATTTATTGATATTCTACACGCTGTGAGAACTCACATAAACGATAGCCATCTGGTGATCAAAATGATAACTTTATGTAGGAGGCTTGCAGTTTTTTTTGGGGGGGGGAAACCCTCATATGTGTGTGTGTGTGTGTGTGTGTGTGTGTGTGTGTGTGTGTGTGTGTGTGTGTGTGTGTGCATGCACAAATTTTGAGAAGAGCATGATGCTTCATATCAAAAGTCTTTTCTGTTTAAAAAAGGCAGAAGAACAAAAGTACAACAGCCTACAGACTGCAGTAATCTTTCTGCATGTGCGTTTTTTTTTCTTCCCCAGGAGGAAGAGTGCTTTAGGCTGTGATCCCAGCTGGCATACTTACTTGGAAGCAAGTTTCATGGAAATGAATGGGACTCCCCTGGCATGTAAATGGGTAAAAGCTGGTCTATAAGTTCAAGTCCCAGAAGGAAACTATTATCAAATGGTAATCCATTTCCATTGCACTTAAAATAGTAGGTGACTGCAGCAGGGTTTAGTAGTTGAATTGCAGCCAGACAAGAAGGCCTGACTCAGGGTGCTTGTAAGTCAAGCTTTCCAGTAATAAAATGGTAAGGAAAAACCTGCAACCAGCGAGTGAGGAAGGACAAACCTTCAGAGCCATTTACTGCTCCGAGAGCAAAGCCTCCAAGCTATTCTCTGAGCTTTGAATGGCTCTGACAGCAAGGGAGAGGGACTGCTTTAAACAGGATCTCAGGCTCCTGCAAAACTTAGCATTTTGCCCCCCGCTAGGAGTGCCACTGGCCTCAGTGGCAATATGGGGATAATAGGATAATAAGATAGTAATACTTAGAATCTTGTAAGTATTACTACTATACCTACAGCAGTGGTATTCAAACCCTTTAGACTGGGACCCACTTTTTAGAATGGCACTTGTGTTGGGACCCATTGGAAGGGACGTCATTAACCTGGACGTGATATTGTGGCAGGAAGTGACATCATCAAGCAGGAAGTGCTGTCATTGTAACATAATAACTTCTAGATAACTTCTAGATTGTGAGCCCTTTTGGGACAGGGAGCCATTTAACTTTAATGTTGTTATTTGTCTGTAAACCGCTTTGTGAACTTTGTGTTGAAAAGTGGTATATAAATACTAGTGATTGATTGATTGATAATAAAATGACATTCCTGAGATGCAAATTGGCATTCTTGGACTGCAGCAATTGTGCAACCATGAAACATCCCTGACAGAAAGCAAGGTTAGGACAAAATATGATGTAAAAACACTGAACTAAAAACAAAATAAAAAAAAACCCTCACTTGAAAATTTAAACTGTTAACACTCAAGATGACTGCTCCCAGCTTTCCGCGACCCACCAGATATCAGGTTGCGACCCACCAAGTGGGTCCCGGCCCACAGTTTGAATAGCACTGACCTACAGTGTTATATCAATACATGTGCAGCATTTTGCAAAGTCAGAAAATGATATACAATTGCACAAAAGAGGGATCTATTTAGTCCACCCTGAACTCCTTGGAGGAAGACTGGCATAAAATGTGTAAATAAAATATAATAATTTTTACTGTAGTGTTTATTTTATTGTTATGTGGCTGTCACATGAAGACCTGCTAATGGACACAGTCGTAGACAATATTGAGCTATAAGGACACAATGATCCTTATAGCCCATATGATATGTGTTGTACTGAAACTTTACTTACAGGTTCTGGCTGCTCTCTCTCTCTCTCTCTCTCTCTCTCACACACACACACACACACACACACACACACACACACTGCAAAACAATAGATATAAGTTCTTATATCTGTGAAGGCCACATGCATATTACATATCATAATTATCAACCTTTGGAACAGAAAGCCCAGTCTGAAATTGTGACCATTTGGAGTGGGGGGAAGGGAACTAGGCTGTTTTCATACTGTAGCAAATATGAAATGCTTTCAAGGATAGGCTGAATCCTGAAACTGGTTCTTCAGATTTCCTCATCTATTTTGTTGATACGTGATTGTAACCCTAAGATTTACCTGGGGCATTCATTAAACAGGATTGTTTCCTTGCTGCTGTTAGGTATGCCGCTGAGGCAGTTAAATCTCAACAAGGCCCCAGGACATGGAAAAGGTAGGCGGCTATGGCCATTAAAATGAGAAGAAGCTTGGCCAGATGGAGACTACGAAAACAGCCCTTTGCTTAAAGTGACAACTGCAAATGTAGCATGAAGATTAAAGTAATGAGCTCCACATACAGTATTGACTGTAACAAGTCTGGCCTCACATTGGAAGAATGAGGTTTTTGTACTTAGCATGACAAATCTCTTACAGAAGAGACAACTTTCTTATCTGGTTAGCTATGTATTCCTTTTTTCTTTATAATGTTAAATCTCAGCTCAACATATTTGTCTGATGGTTGTCTTTGAGATTGAAACTTCCAACTTGCCAGCACTGATGCATCTGTGCCAGTGCGGTATATGCAGCATCCTGTGGTGTGTGTGTGTGGGGGGGGGCAGTCATGGTAACCTTCTCAATGCAAGAGAACATGTGCATCTATCTTTCTGATGGTTTTCAGGTAACCTTCCTAGGATCATGCCTACATTTCCCTTGACCCTGATGTAAACTGAGAACACAACAAAATTATTATAAGCTCTAATACTGACTTTAGGGATAATTCTTGAATCAATTTTTTTAAATTTTTTTAGTACGTATTGTCTCTAGGAGTATCTCTATGCCACTGTAAGGTTCATACAAATTGGCCACAAAACATATGGCAGGACCAGCAGAAACCTTCTAAAATGATCAAGCTTCAAGAATGAAAACCCCAGCCTCTACAAAATTTAGCTGCCTTCATCCTCTTGTGATTTCATCCCTGTATATTTCATTCATTTTTGAATAATAAAAAGGTTGCAGTGAATGGAATATTTCCTAGGAAAATAAATGGGAAATGATTAAAATGTGAATCACAGTTGAAGCAAAACAACCATCAGAATCCAGCATAAAGTGAAGGAAGCTGTTGGAACGAGCCAACAGGTTGAATCAAGCCATGAAACAAAACAACAAAGAAAATTTGAGTATTATTATTTTTTTGCTCATCCCTATTTTAATGTCCATTTAATTTAAAAATTACTCTTTTTTCACATTCAGTCCTGCCTTAAGAAATGGTATATTCCCATCTCAAAGGATGTTTGTGCAGCCTTTGTTGTAAACATAGCTGAATATTGGATTATACCATCCTGTCCCCATGTTTCTAGCCACATACACCCCCATGCCCCCATGTTACAAAAGTGCTAGACTCTGTATCAGCCTTGTATCTGACATTTCTCCACCACCATCATCACCACCAGTAGAACATGTCCATAGCTATAAAGGTAAAGGTTTCCCCACGACCGAATGGTCTAGTCGTGACCGACAGTAGGGGGTGGTGCTCATCTCCATTTCAAAGCCTGTAGAGCCAGCGTTTTTGTCCGAGGACAAGCTTCCGTGGTCATGTGGCTGGCATGATTCTACGCCATAGCGCACGGAATGCTGTTACCTTCCCACCGAAGTGGTCCCTATTTATCTACTTGCATTTAGGTGCTTTTGAACTGCTAGGTTGGCAGGAGCTGGGACAAGCAACGGGAGCTCACTCCATTGCGCAGTCTTGAACTCCCAACCTTGCGGTGGAAAGCCCAGCAACAGTGGATTAACTCGCTGCGCCACCATGTCCACCAAGCCATAGCTATATGTTCTGCTAAAAAAACTGGTCAGTTGGTAGAAATGCAATGAAGAAGGTACCTCTTCATGGAGCAGATAAGTGAGCCTCTCAGAAGACAATTGAACTAGCAGCAATCATATGTGGGGCGTTTTCCTGGAAATAAGAATGAAGATGCCATGGATTGGCCAAGACATCCTCTTCCTGACCATTGATCTTAGAGGTGCTTCTTATGCCTGACATAAATGCTATCCTAGACCTTTCAAAATAATGTGTTAAAGATGTCATGTTACTTTCGAAGCTGCTGCCTTTCAACATATTGTTTTTCTTTCTAATTCTGCATGTGCCATTGACCTAGGCACAGCAGATGAAAAGTAAGCACAGAGCAATTTGATGTAATTAAGTGCATTTTATTCATACCACTAGGAACCACCATCTGTTGGTACATCCTGCCAAGTTAGTCAACCATCATGTAAAAATGAGTGCCACCTGCATGTGAAACGTTATGGGATGATTGCCACATAGCTTTTGGGAAGATGCCTGGCTTCTCCCTACTTTCTGATGAATTTCTTATTTGGTTTTTCCTTCAGCCGTCCTAATGTAATGAGTGACATGATCCCTGCACTTTGGAAATGTTTATTAGCTGTTGAAACGAGTTTTATGCATATAAAGTTTCTAGGTAATGGTCAGATTTTGATGTACTCTTGACTATGAATCAGAAATGGAAAATCATGATGTAATCATCATGCAATCCAAACTGTAATCAGGAAAGAAAACTGATTAAGGTTATAATTAGAACAGACACTCAGAGCGCAATCCTACCCTAGAGTTAGGCCAGCACAGTGGACTGATGGTTGAACTGCTGGCACTGCCTGAAGCTAAGCAGGAGAATCTGTGGTTTGTTTTTGGATGGGAAATGGATGCCAGGTTGTGCCAAGCTGCAGTATCTGTGGTGGCAGTACAGAGTCGCTGTGGAGCTGATTACCTTGAGGACCTGTCCAGGCTTGACTTGCTGAGGCTTGATGGCATGCAGCCAAAGGGGAGAACCACACTGTAAAGGCTACATCTGGGACTGAAGGTTGGTGTATCACAAGAATACTGTAGATTTGTAAAAAAAAAAAACCCATTGAAAAAATGGTGGTTTAGATAAGCCTGCTTATGTAAGCCGCCTTGGGCATTTGCTACGGCATGGGAAAGGTAGGGTATAAATTCTTCAAACAAACAAAACAAACAGGCCAGCAAAGTTTGGCCAGCAGAAGGGCCACCGTAAAGTATGTTTGGACGACCACTCCTGGAGTCAAAGGGGCCAGCACATAGACGTGCAACATCTTCCCTGACTCCGAGACTGGTCCAAATGTGCTTTAAGGTGTCCCTTGTGCTGGCTAAACTTTGATGGCCTACCTATGCCGGCTTAACATCAGGTTACAATTGTGCTCTAAATATTTATCACTGAACTATATGAGACTGAGATCATTGGCTGGATTTTGCCCTGTATGTATTTCTGTTTATTTACCTGACATCTAAAGATTTTTTCCAGCCAGCCTACTAGCAGGAGAAATTGTAAGTCAATGAAAACATTTTTTTATTTTTTTGGGGTGGGGGTAATTTCTGAGAACTATGACCACATCAAAAGGTGCAGGAAGAGACAATGCCAGAATATGAAGGAAATGAAATCTAAGAGTCAGGTGATAACTGCTCCCCATAGATCCAGTAAGACTCGTGAAGGCGAATATAAGACATTCAGTCTGACTTGAGCAGGCAAGCAAGAAACCTTGCCCAGCAACTTGTAAAACGAATAACATCATAAACCACAGAACAGAAAATGAATGTTTAATGACTGAGAAAATTTGACTGACAAACATGTGGAGCATTAATAAAAGACAAATGAATCAAAACTATGTGGTATTATCTCCAGAGGAAGGGGGAGAGAACAAATAAAAGGGAAATGGCCCTTCTGCTATGTACACTGCTCACAGCATCATTCAAGTCCCAGATGGACCATACTAAAGTTTGGATTAGCAGCATTGATCATTGCAAAATGTTAATGTACTGCATCTTTGGTCTGGGGAATTCTCTCTCTTCTGGTGGAGTACATGTCCACTGCTTGGAATCTTCTTGAATACATGCATATTTTAATTTATGTATTCATGTGTGAATTCATCAAGGCCATTGGCCTAGCACTGGAGTCAAACTAAAACAAGCCAAGCACTTTCTGAGGATAAGGGGAGAGGATTTTTTTTTAAAATCATGGTATGTAGTCACACTAGGGCAAAATCATTCAGGGCACAATCCTAATCTGGAATAAAGCTGGCACAGTTAGGCCAGAAAAGTTCGGCCAGCACAAGGGCCACAGTAAAGCACGTTTGAACCACTCGTCTGTGTGCTGGCCTCTCTGACTCCGAAAGTGGTCCAAACATTATAAATTATTGCACCTTTTAACTTGCCTCCCTTTTCATTTGATGACATTCAGTTGAGTTGTGCTGTATAAACCATTGCACTCAGTCCCTGCAAATGCAACAGATTTCCCCATGTGCACGTATTAAACTTACAGCATGCCCAGTAACACACATATATTTAACAAGATCCATGTTGTGCAGGAAAAGACACACAAATTCAATTTCCAAAAGGCACAGAAAAAGACACATCAATACCTTTGCTTTTATTTTTTTTACGAAGAATTAAGAAATAAAACTCGTAGAAAGGATTTCATGACAGCAACAAGCTTTAGTTGAGCATTTTTTGATCTTATTCTCAATGTCATACTGAGAAGTCTGTAGGCGCGCGCAGGGCTTTCATTTGATCTCTTCCTTTAACTGAAGACATCTATCAAAAGTGTGAAAATCAGCATGCTGCTATCGGAATCTTAATCTTGGCTGAGAAGAAAAAAAAGCCCTTTTGTGAAACTAGCTAGTGAAAGTCAGAGCACCATTGTTGGTGTGTGTACCTGCAATAACGTGAAGGTGGCATTTGTAATCAGACCAACGTGATTATTTGCACCTCTCCGATATTGTAATCACAAATGAAGTAAAAAATTTTTTTTCTAGAAGTAGAAAGATTTGTGTCTTTTAGCCTAAGAGCCCAATCTGATCCCCACCATGCTATAGGAAGCAGCCACACCAATGGACCATGTACTGCATGCTATGGAATTGGGGTTTCAGAGGCTCAACAAGAGGTAAGTTAAAGAGTTCTACTTGGACCTGCTCCAGGTCTATAGCTGGATCAGGGGATTAAGGCAAGGAGGAGATTAGGATATTGGGTACTCTATTGCTTCTGCCCCCTTTCTGGCTCCAATTGCCCTTCTTCCTGCCCCATTTCCCTCCAATTCCTCTCTCTTCCTGCCCAGTTCTGTCCCTTGGCACCTCCCTCTAACCCTCCATGCTGGTGTCGGCTGGTAACCTGAGACCACTGGCATGCAGACGTGGTCTCTTCCCACTTGCAGCAACAGCCATGTCATGCCATGCCACGCCAAATTGTTTGTTGGGTTTTTGAAACAACCATAAAGGCTTCACACAGCCACAGTAAGTGTTCTGGTGGTGCAAGGCCCAATTAAGAGTGGGCCAAACTGCTGGTAACATTCACTATCCATGTTTCATCAACTTATATTCCATATATATAAAGAGATAGTGTAACAAATTATTGACTCAATCCCCTAATAATCCCCCCTTGCTAGTGCAGCTGCACTAACTGTTCCAGTTGGTCTAGGCACTGCTCCCAAAATGCTCCCAAAATGTTGGACTGCCGTGTGCTCAGTCAGCAGCCATTTTAGGGTAGCAGAACTCTGTTCCACCGTTGTAAATGGCGGCATACAACAGCCCAATCTGGAATAGTACTGGGCTGAAATTTTTTCAATAAACATATTTGCATGAATAACTTGGGCAGATATATAAGGGATGTTGAAAGACCAAAGATATATCTTGATAGATACATAAGAGGCCACTAGATGAAAAAGGTTTTGAATAGGCCAAGAAGTAAGCTTGTCACTTCTGTTCATAATCTTCAAACTACAGCAGTTCACTAAGCACTGACCTTCTGCAACCTACCTCTCAACTCCTCTACTTACTATTTCTGTCGATGATGTTATTCAAACTATCATTTTATCATCTATGCAAATCATCTTCGACCTCTCTATGATGTACTTTAGACTTAAAATTGGACTTGGTGGTTCACAACCACAATGCTATTAATTTTGGGGCTCATTAAGTCCTTTGGGAATGTTGCATTAGTTTACAGCTGATGTGGACGTAGACTGATGGATGGAGCTAAACTGCAATAATTGGAAAAGTAAGTTAAACTCTATGTATTTAGGTCATCATTACCTAAATTAATGAATCATTACCTTTTAATTAATGAAGGAAGAGAAACATTTTGAATGTTAAAGTAAAATGAATTAACCAAAGATTGACTATCCAGATCTCTGTCATCAGCAACACTATTTTTTCTGAATTATTAAGAATATTTAATGCCCCCACACAGCTTGATTTCTATTTAACTATGGGCCAGTTCAGATACAAAATGTCTCTTCTATCTAGTTGGACAGGACCAGTGGTGTTATTCAGCCGGAACGCTGGGCGGGACATCTGGGTGATCGACAGCCCGCCCGTCGTGTTCCGGAGCGTTACGCCGTTTGCGTAACCAATTATGCCGCTTGCGTATGGTACGCAAACGGCGTAACGCTCTGGAACGCGACGGGCGGGCTGTCGATCACCCAGATGTCCCGCCCAGCATTCCGGTTGAATAACACCACTGGACAGGACTGTGGGCACATGTGTCTTCCCAAGACTGGCTGAAGCTCTTGGGCTGCCTGAGACAGTATCAATCTTTCCTTGGCTTTCCCCAAACCACAAACCCCTTACCTGGCTTCTTCTGTGCAGGGAATCTGCACAGAATAAATCTGCAATCTAAATCAATGCAGGGAATCTGGAGTGTTCTGCCATCACTCCCAGCATGTATCCCATTTTCTGTTTTGTTTAAACCATGAAATGTGTCTCCAAACCCTGGCCTGGGGGCCAAACATAGCCTTTGGAGAGCCTCTACTGGCCCGCAGCAAGCCTCTGGTCCTCTGTGAGCATCTGCCCCCCCTGACCTTGTGGGCATGGGCTGCACCCTCCAAGCTGTGCTGTGGTTTGTGCGGAGGGTGTTCTGATGGCCAGGGAGGCCCCACACAGTCTCCCCAGCATTCAGAATGCCTCTGGAAGGCCAAAAATAGTCACTTCCTGGTTTTCCCAAAGACCCAGAATTGATGCTTTTAAGCCTTCTGAAGGCCTTAGATGTCTTTCTGAGGGTGCCTCTCTGGTCCTCAGAACAGGCTCTGGGTGTTTCCTTTCCTGTGATCTGCTGGTTCTGAGATATTTACTCTAGCACATTTGAGAAAGCTGTCTGTGGGGTGGGGGAATGGGAATTTGTTCTATATTTCAGTGGTGTGTGTTGGTGCTTGGAGGAATCTTAGAACTTTGAACCCATTCATTCATTTAAGTTCTGTCGCTAATGCCTTTATTTAATTTTTGTGTTTAAATTTATTTATTTTTGTATTCAGCTCTCGACACCGTGCCAGATATTTGATGCAGCCCTTCTGCTAAAATGTTTGGAGACCCCTGGCTTAAACTATGACAACCATGTATTCTTAAATACAAGCATTGGCTACGTTTTTAACATGTTTAAAGTGATAGAATTACTACTCCATTAAAATGATAAAGTGGTTACCAAGTTTAACAACAACAATCCTACAGACCAACCAAAGATTAAAATAACTCCCATCTTGTGCTTTGTGTTGTTGCTGTTAGGTACTTGTTACACCACCTATGTATGGGTTCATCAAAGACTTCAGATTATACTGAATGAAAACGCACCTGTGAAGAAATAGGAGGGGGAACATTCTGATGCCTTGTTGCTGCTTGTACTTTGGAGGTATAGTATTCTTTTTGTAGAGGATGAAAGGACGGTGTGTTAATCTGAGCAAAGTGGCTCCCTGCAAGCTGTTTCTATGCACTCTTTTCTTAGGAACAGTTTATGTGATTCAATCAAGCATTCTTGGACAATAGGAAGAAATGTCACAATGTCTATTCCTTCTAAGTGACCAATTTGGCTCTACTAAGGAGTCTGTAACAAAAGCAGACTTGTAGTGACTGTATTGGGGAAAAATGTGTCGCCATAATGAAACACACAAACAAGCTTAAAAGGAATTTGGACTGTATGACCTTTTAAAAGTAGAGATGCACTTTATTTACAATCTTAACTGAATAAGGAATATTCCAGTTACACAGAATGGGGAAAAAATTTTTTTGGTCCCTTTGTACTGCTTCAAAAACGTTTTGAAACCCAGAGCGCAATCCTAAACTGGAGTTAGGCTGGCATAAACTAAGCCAGCAAAGTTTGGCAAGCACATAAAGCATGTTTGGACTACTCTCTGAGTCAGGGAGGATGGCTCACGTCTGTGTGCTGGCCTCTCTGACTCCGAGAATGGTCCAGACATACTTTACGGTGGCCCTTGTGCTGGTCAAACTTGGCTGACTTGGCTTATGCTGGCCTAACTCAGTTTATGATTGCACCCCTGGTAAGTTTCGAAACTTGTGACTTGATGCCCTTTTCCTGTGCCAGTATCATAATATGTGTTACAAAGCATTCAAAGTACCCTACATACATTTTCTCAGAAATCCGCACATTTTGCACAATTCCTTCCTGTTGTATCATTATGTACCCCTTCCCTTTTAAGGATGTCCCCTTTTCTCTCTCCTTACCACATAGCAATTGCTTACATATATGACTTGCTTTATGAATGGCAAAGAAACTGGATTGCCTTTTAGCTTTGATTCAACTTTCTCTATTATTGTTAAATTACCTTCATAATAAAGTTTGCTTGGTGCATATTCAGCCTCGTATCCAGTGGTGGGATTCAAATAAATTAACAAACGGTTCTATGAAGTCATAGCCGGAGCAAAAAAAACAACCCAAAGCCAGCTGAGGGAAGTGAGTGGTCGGGGCCCGGCCATTTAACAACCGGTTCTATAGAACCTGGGCGAACCCCCTGAATCCCACCACTGCTCGTATCCCTTTCTTTCCCTATCAAACAATTGAGCTGCGCCACTGGCTACTACCCAGGATCCCAGCTATCCCAGGATAGCTTTCCCCATGTAGAGACATTGATGCATGTCTGAAAAGCATATCCAGTTACACCTGACCTTCAAGACAGCAGGCATAATTTCCCACACCTTGCCTTTGTAATAGCAAAACTCCTCTGGATTACATTAGGTTGAAGAAAGAGTGACTGAGCAAATCATTGGTCATCAACTAATCTTTGGGGCTGAGCACAGAATAAAATTGAATCAGGAGGTGTCTATATATGGTTTGAGAGTCATGGACTCACTTCATCGGATGCACATCACACTCATGAACATCAGTGAAACGTCAAGCAATTATTTTCATAGTGCGACATTGGTCCTTTTGTTGTTGGGCGCTGAACTTTGGTATCACTAACCACCTTTTACACTTGTCACACATTTCTCCCCCTAAGGCAATGCTCAACACTCTCACTTTAACCAGAACACTCCCTATTTCTACCTTCCCTGATTGCTCTTGCTCAGTGGTTCTCAACTGTTTAGCTTTACAACCTTGACACAAGCAAAACAATCACACAGCCCTCCCCCTTTCCTGCATCTCATCTCCCCTTATTTTCAATATGGCTGCTCTAGGTGCTTCACGACCCACCTGAAATTGGTTCATGACCCCACTGGTGGGTCCCAACCCACAGTTTGGGAAACACAGCTCTAGCTGATCATGTATTCTGGTAGAAAGCTGCACATGAAACAGATGCATATGCCCTGGAATCACCGTCTTGCTTTGGATAAGTGGGGCGCGGGAGCTCAGAAAATTTCAGCTTAATATAAGGCGAAATCGCACACAATTATATTCAAAGGATAATCAACTCCAGTTCTCTATTCACAGGAAGTAATTAGCCTTGCAGCACTCTTTACTAGTTGGACAGTTCTTCTTACACCTCTGATACAACAGAACAAACTATTTCAGAGAGATTATGAGTCACACACAGTCAGGGTTTAGAAGAGCAAGGAGGAAGTAAAGATTTGCTAGCACATAGTGCTCTGCTGTGCTCTCAGGTCTGTTGTAGATTAAGTGGGAGTAGCTAATTGTGGGTCATGGAGAAACAACTGGACTGAGACAGCTGCCTTTAATTAATGGCTGCATTTCTGAAAGCTTCAAAGGAGTTGGGAAACTTTTGATCATCAAAAAATGTCTGGAAGTCAAACATGCTAAAAGTGCATTTCAAAGAGGTTTGAAAGTGTAACATCCAATATTCATGCTGACAGGCATTTTGGATCAAAAGGCCAAGTTCTTCTTGTAACTATTACCTCCAGACTGGGTGTTCTTTATAAGATATGCCTTCAAGAATGCTTTGGCAATGTAGGTGCAATATAATAGCTGCAATTTCTGAGGCCACAGATTGTAAACATACAAATAATCAATTGTACTAACATATTCTGGCTGATTTCCTATGTCATGTGTGACGTTTGACCCCAAAAGATGTGCAACAATCAAAATCATTTTCTTTCTTTTTTGTTAACAAGCAGGGACTTCTATGTCTCATCACCTAGCTACCTAGATAATATTGTTACTAATCATTAACAATATTTAGACTACAGGTGGAGCCTTTTTATCCACGAGGGTCCCATTTCAGGAACCCTCACAGATGCCAAAAATTATCTTAATTCAAATCCATTTAAAAAACAAATATGTTCCTTTAATTAGCAATTAGAGTTTTTTAAAGAAAGCTTTTCTTACCATGGCAATATGGCTGCAGGCATTCTGTAGGGGCTCAGAACAGATAAGTATCCATTGGATCTGAGATGACTGAGATGGAGCCAGGTGAAAACATGCAAAATAAAAGTGATTAATTGCACTTCCTCAGGGTTCTAGGGCAGGGAAGGAGATCTTATTCTGAGCTAATTGATAGTTATCTGTTCTAAGCCCCTGTATAATGCTTGCTGCTGTGTTGCCAAGGTAAGAGAAGCTTTTTTTTTTTTTTTGGATTGCTAATTAACGGAAAGTGTTCATTTAAACAAAAGGCACTTCTCTTCCCTCTGCCCTGAGTCAAATCAGTGGTTGCCCTCTGCCCTGAGTCAAATCAGGGGAAAACTGCTAATGAGACAGCTGTGCCTGTACATATTATTTTAATATCTTTAGGTTCTGTATTTTATCATGTATCAATTACTGTTGCTTTGTACATGACATTCTTTAGTTCAGTGGTATTCAAACTCTTTAGACTGGGATTTTTTTAGAATGGCACTCGTGTTGGCACCCAACGGAAGTGATGTCGTGGTAGGAAGTGACATCACCAAGCAGGAAGTACTGTCATTGTAACATCATAAAATGACACCTGAAATATAAATTGGCATTCTTGGACTGCAGCAATTGTACAACCATGAAACATCCCTGACAGAAAGCAAGATGAGGACAAAAGATGATGTAAAGGCACTGAACAAAAAACACTTTTTGTTCCTGCCACAACATTTTTTTTAAAGAAACTGTCACTTGAAAATTCAAACTGTTAACACTTACAAAAGGAATATAACAAGACTAAGGTCTGAAGTTTCCAAGATGGCTGCTCCCAGCTTTCCGTGACCCACCTGACATCAGGTTGTGACCCACCAAGTGGGTCCTGACCCACAGTTTGAATAACACTGCTTTAGTTCATTATAACTATTGTCTGGTCAGTCTTTAGCATGATCAGTCTTTAGTCATTTAGTGACTAGTAGCCCAATCCCATAGTTTCCCCCCATAAATGGTGGACCTGGGAGGAAGGAGTGTGAATGCCCCAGATGTTGGGCTGGTGGGTAGTGATGCCAGCCATCCCTGCCCTGCCCCCCGAGCAGTAGCATGAAGCCGCTCCAGGAAGTTGCAACTATGGCTATTTCTAGCCATGAAAGCCGTGACCCAAAGCGACCCAACGTGACCTCAAAAGGCCGCCTGCCCCTCCAAGGAGGGGCAGATGGCACTTGGTACTGTGTTGCTCCAGGAAGCGGATTCCGCCATGGAAGCCATGTCCTGGACTGACCCGGAACAGCTATGATAGGCGGGTGGTGCTTGGTAGCCACATTGCTCTGGGAAGCAGATGCCACCACAGAAGCTGCTTCCTGGAGGGACCGACTGTGGCTACGAAGGGTCACCTGCCTGGGTGTCACTTTGTAGATGCATCAGCTGTTTCCTGGAGCAACGCAGCTATGAAGCACCAGCAGCCCCTTCCCAGAGAGACAGGCGGCCCTTCATGGCCATACAAGGCCTCTGAGTTGGGGGGTGGCATCTTCAGGTGGGGGTCCCTCTGCCCTCCACCCTGCCCCTATTACATCCCCATTCTGCCATTTCTCAGCTGCATTCCACATCTCCCTGCCTGCCTCCCAAACCCTACTCTAATTATTGGCGACAGGTGTCTGGTATCCATCGTTCTGCGGCCTGGCCACTTGCCACTTGCAGTGGTGGCCAGGCCGTGCTTATATTTATGACAGCTGTAAAAGTGTTTACACCATAGGAACCCTTCTTCCAGCCAATAAATGGCCCTTAAGACTGGGCCCAAAATCCCTAATGAAACTTCTGGAGGTTATATTGTAAGATGGAATTTTGTGGTGACCCATAACACATTTGCTCAACTCCATGTTAAGTTGCAATTCACAGATCTATGATGTAAATGTTTTGTAACATCCCAGAACTTCAATTTATTTTGAGGAAGTTTATCTTTAAAGAGAAAACGGCATTAAAAACAATCATGGGTTTCATCCAACACAACTATTTTATGTACATTGTTCTAAAATGACAGATGCATGGGAGAGAAGTGCAGAAGTTCATTGATTTTCAAAGCACAATTTTTGGTTTATTTTTACTCAAGCACAGGCGAACGGGGATGGTTATCATGACCACTCATGTTTCATTTTTTTTTCCTAGTAGACTGCATTAATAACTTGCTTTATGACCCATAAAGGGCATCTGCCAATAGCAAATGATGTCCAGAAATCCATTCGGTAGACAACAAACTTTGCAAATGTTGTTAAAGAACCATGCTCAGTTCCTGATTTTCGCTACTTTGACAATACAGGGTTGTCCAATATTAAACAATATGGGCCTGACAAAAGCTGGTTTTTTCCAGGATCAAAAAGCTTATGAGACTATAAGTGCAATTCTAATACATTCTTTGGGTAGTGCAGTCCCAGTGGCGTTCCCAGCTGAGGCTCCACCGCAGCTGGGTCAATGATTGCTGCCCCCTGATGCTGGCTACCTGCCTCTGGTGCCGCCCCCTGCCATGCCTCCCCCCCTCACCGCACTCCATTTCAGAGCACTCTGAGCACAGGGGTGGGCAGGCTGAATGCCGCTTGCCTTTGCACCTGCGGTGGATCAAGACAGTGGGTGAGTGGCGGCAATGGTGGTGGCTGCTCCGCTGGTGCTCTGGCCCCTATGACCAGCGATGTCATCTGGGCAGGACAGTCCAGAACACTGTACCGCTTGTTCCAAGGACGGGCTGCGACGGGGCACCATTGCGCAGCAGATGCCGTGCGCTTTTTGGCCCGCCCGCCCTCCCCTGCGCTTGATTCGCTCTGATATGGAGCTATTCTGGGTGCAGGGAGGCGTGGCCGGGCTCCGCACGGGGGTGGGGAGCTGCCACTCAACCGTGCGTTCCGGTTGTTGGCGCTGATGGATGACATCACTGCCTATGACCCCTGGACCGCTCGCACAGCACACCACTGCGCAGCACCAGCTGCACTGCTCCCAGAGTACTGCAAACATGCCGTAAGGCACATCTGCGATGATTCAAGACTCACCAGTGCAACAGCTGGAAAGTGTGCCATACACGTAGAACATGCATTCCACTAGCATAGCAGACCCCTAGGATTGGGCTTTTAGTTTCAGTGGCATCTTCTTTCTACTCCCGAGGCATCTTTAATTAGTCCTAAAATCATTTTCCTCAATACAATGAATTAACATGTCTTCTGAGTAAACAGTTTCATTTCTAATCATATTAGTATTCCCATTCACCCCCTCATAAACGGCTTCCCCCTCTTCAGGGTTATGAAAGGGATAGCCCATCTAACTTGACTGAAGTCTTTCCCCCTTCCACTTTCTAACTCTGGTCAGTTGCAGAATACAGTAAGTCAGTAGTTCCCAAACTGTGGGTTGGGACCCACCAGTGGGTCGCGAGCAAATCTCAAGTGGGTCACGAAGCACCTAGAATAGCCATATTGAAAGGGTAGATGGGATGCTTGAAAGGGGGAGGACTGTGGTGGTTTTGCTAGTGTCAAGGTTGTAAATTGGCTTTTTTTTTCTTTCTGATTCTCTTTGTTATTGGAAAATGGCCAAGAAATAACCCAACTTATTGCTCATTCTCAGGAAAGCAGCAGGTACTGGCGTCACAATGATGACACTTCTAGCCATTACATCACTTTTGGTGGGTCCCAGACAGATTGTCATTCTAAGAAGTGGATTCCGTTGCTAGAAAGTTTGAAAACCACTGCAGTAAGCTCTATCATCTCCAGTTGGTCAGCTGCAAAACATAGTGAATTCCATTGCTTTATTATTATTTGCCTGTAAACTGCATTGTGAACTTTGTGTTGAAAAGTGGTATATAAATACTGCTGATTGATTCTGCTTGCTTCCATTGCTTTTCCCCTCTTCATACGATTGTAAATAACTTTCAGTAGTTTGGCACTGGTTCATTTTAGTTACTCCTGACTCTTCCAGTTACTATCTTTAGTTAATCCTTTAAGTGTCAATACTGAATTTGGGTACACCATGAATCAGCAGTCAAAGATTCCTTTATAGAATTCTTGCACATGTATCTCTGAAGAGCATGCCAAGAGCCCAATCCTAGCTCCCAGAAGATTAGCGTTTGTGTTAATACCTTTGTGTTGCCAAAAAGCATGTACTGCATGCCCAGGGTGGGGAGCAACCTGGAGGCAAACGAGAGCTACATTAAAAGCATTTTTTACTTACCTTTGTGTTAGCCTACAGGCTGCCTATGGGTCTCCTTGGATATATGACAGACATTTTGGTAGCATACATCTAAGGAGAGAAAAGGACTTTCTAGGAGGAGTGGTGGCAGTGACAAGCCTGGAGCCAATAGCGCCTAGCACAAAGTGCTGCACTGCACCTGGAAGTAAATGGCAGTGATGTGATGATGTCACTGACAACTGCTTCAAGGGAGATAATTAGGACCAAACAGACACAGGCACGCACACTAGCGATTGTATGGTGGATAAAGTGCTGGCTTCAGCTGAGGGCAACTCTCTGTCTGCCACAGCCTGGGGACTGATTACGCCAAACGGACAAAGGCAGGTCTAAAGCTGACCCTGACTGCAGTAGCACACCTACTATTATGTCAGGGAGGAGCAAAAGCCCCAGGTACAGTGCTGCTGGGGCTGAAGCAGTGATGTCATCTGGTAATGAAGAACGGGAACGCTGGGTGGGACTTACACGTGATTGGCTGCCCGTCCGTTCTGTTCCGCGGCTGCCCTGGCCTTGGCGGGGCGCCTGCTCACCAGGGAGACAGGTGGGGGCGTGCCGGGTGCCTGGGTGAGCAGCGGTGGGGTGCGCCAACCGGGGACAGCCCCCCTGAGGCCAGGGCAGCCGTGGAACGGAACGGACGGGCTGCCAATCACACTAAGTCCCGCCCAGAGTTCCCATTCTTCATTACCAGATGACATCACTGGGCTGGAGGAAGGCTGCGACGGGGCACCTCACCTTGCCGAGAGGTGAGCGGTTTCAGCCCTACCACTCGCCTCTACCATCGTACAGCTCCAAAATGGAGCCTGGTGTGCGGGTGGAACAGAGCAGAGCACAGGGGTGGAGAAACAGTGGAGGGGGTGGACCACCTTCTTCTCTGTCCCTGGCTGGGTCCACAAGTGCCTAATTGGATCTGGTGTGTAGCCCTGGAAAACTGTGATGGCCGTACCTCCTGCAGCCATAAAATCTTCTGTGTAATTTTTACCAGAGCCAATAAAACCTACTTCCAATTTTCTGTAGATGGGCTCTTTTTAACGCGCAGCTTCCTAATGTCATCATCTTGGCCGTGACTGTGTAAAAATGTCATGGTAATTCTATTGCAGAGGAAAGTACAGCGCTGAGGCCTCAGGATCACATTACACAGATCAATTTAAACATTATTACTGGGTCAATTAAATTGGCCTAAGGCGCCACAGATTTAAAATAAATCTGCATATTGTTTTACTGTACTGTTAAAAAAAAGTATGCTTTAATAAAGGCTCAAGTGGAAAGTCAATGCAAGCCATGTGGGGCTGTTTAAACACAGGTTCATTACAGATTGAACTTGTACTTTGCTTTAGAAGGAGCACTGCTAGTAAATTACTAATATATATTTGCAGCAATTGGGGGCTGTTGGTTAGCTCTTTAGGGTCAAATCTACCTAACTATGATTCAGATAGTGGGATGTGGATCATACCTGTAGCCAGGACCAGTGCAAGGCTATTTTGCACACTAGGCAAGGCTAATTACTTGCACTCCCCCCCCCCAAAAAAAATATTATAAGACTTTATAATTACTTATATTCCATAGTACTGGTATGGTATTTATCTTAAAATAAATATAAATTGGCTGTTGGATTTTTTGCATGAGTAAAAAAAAACCCTAAACTTTGTAAAACTGTCCCACAAAGATTCAGTACTTCATCCTTCTAAGGTTTGTACCCCAGGCAGTTGCTTAGTTGACCTAATGATAATACCAGCCCAGCATTATGCCCAGTCCAATATTAAAATAATCAAAGCTGGGCATTCAGTCAAAAGCAGCAGCAAACCAATAGATTGTGACAAATTCTGAGGCAGCATCTTTTTGTGTATGAAGCGACAACTTAGCAAACAGAAGATGGGTAGGGAATTGCCATACCAGAGAAAAGTATCTCAGTGACTTTCGGTGGATCAAAATGAAGGGGCGAGGAATGATATGTTCTTGCAAACACAAGTGACACTGAAAATAATGTAGATATTGCTTCTTACACTTCGGACTGTTCCTGAATGAATGTCAGCACAAGAAGTTTCTGATTGTAGGCAGTGATGTAGCTAGAGGGGTGGGTCAAAACACTGTTGATGGTGCTGCAATGCACCATATTAGCGGCCTGTTCCCCTCGCGTCCAGGGCCACATTGGACAGTGAGAACAATGTGGAGATGTCACTGGTACACGTCTGGCAGTGAGGAGGAGGGACCTCTTTTAGGGTGCACTGTGGTGCAGTCAATTCTTAGCATTTTGTCCCCCTTCTTGCTACAGCCTGCCTGCCTGGTTGACATGGCAACCGGGGAGGAGGAAGATTGTCAGACTGAAAAATGGAGGGAAAGAGAAGAAGTGATTTAGCAATGTTCGCTGTGCATTCTCCTTTCTGGCTGGTGCTCCTCTGGGCTTCTCCTGGCTCCTGCTTCTCCTGCCCTGCCCTGTGGATAGAACAAACTATCCATGCTTCATTTTCAGGTACAAAGAAATTTCTATAAGCTACCATTTTTTTTAAAAAAAAAAATGCAGGCTTGATTGTTCTTCCTATTTAGCAAAGCAACCCTCCTACTTCGGAATACATTCTCTGCTTTAAAAATTTGTTTCTTGGCATCAGAAGTTAGAAAGCCGGCATGATGTCGTGGTTAGCATGCTGGACTCAAACCAAGAACATTGCAAGTTGGTGTATTGGCTATCAATTTAAAATGCTCCAAAATGCTCCAAAAGACTCGAGTCTTGAGTAATTAACTTCCAGAGTCATCATGGACTTGTGCACAGAACCAAGTCACGGGGGGGGGGGTTGGGCAGAGACTCACAACTTAACTCGAATTTGGAGACTCGTTCCCAACTCTGAAAATTTCCCGCCTAAAGTCAACTTTAAGAATGCCCATATTTGAACATGCTGCTAGAAGCTTCTGAGGACAGAATATAAACGGCAGATAGCTGATAAATTCAAGATGTCAGTCTGGCTAAGAGCTCCTCAAAGCTAACTGGGTCCCAAGAGCTATTATTAATTCTGGGATTGGTGTTAAAGGCTATCCCAGGGTAAATTTGGTCATCTCAGGCTCTTGTGGATATGTTTGTCTTACCTAATAAAGCTCCTGTTGCATTGAACATACTTCGGTCTCTTGTCTCCTTTGTCCTCCTGCCTCCTAGACAGCTGTCCGAATCCTCATTAGGCCTCGAAGGGATCTCCCTGAGAAATTTGGCCAACAGGTGCAATAGCAAAGTTACAATAAGATGGAGAAAAAGCAGGGAAACTATTCAACCAACTTTTCTTTTTCTTTCTGCAACCACTTTAATAAAGTTATTTCTTCTTTCAAAGCATACCCCCAAAATAAATTTCAGATTGTCATTGCTGCAGGCAGGGAAAAATGAGGATCCGTACTTTTTATTTAAGGGCAAGCCATTTTAAAATGAGTACAGGGCACTTTTGTATTAATTACATTAGTCAGCCAAATGTTTACAGTATTTATCATGGTGCCTTTTAGTTTATAACATGTTAATCATCTCGTAATCCCAGTGAACTGTAAATAAGTCATGGCAGGACTATAAGCCGTATAAATTGAAAGGAAGATGTATTGATTTAGATTCTGTTAACTGCTACCCACAGAACCAAGGGCAAAAATAAATGTGCCTTAAATTATACATGAAGAGCTTAAGCCTTATAGATTGTTTATTTCATTGATTCCATTTTCTCTGGGATGGAGATGCCAGTCTATCACCGCCAAATGGATGCTGAAGTTTTAATCATACTCTAGTTTGTCTCTGATTAAAGATATGGCTGTACAAGAGAATATTTTTATCTGGTGGCATTGGTAATTTGTTGGTAATTTGTTTAAGGAGAAAGAACTTAAATAGATGTATGCATGTGATACTAAGTGGTTAAATCACATTAATTCAGCTACTGTTTTCAAAACGTTGCTCTGTGTCTTCATTTGTTTAAACTAAATGCTCTGTAAGACGAGGAGAAATACAAGATGGGGGGGGGAGCTGCATTTCTGACTCCTACATGCGATTGTGCTTCCATTGCAAATTACAATACAGTTTGCACTCCTTATCCATGGGCTCACCATCCACAGATTTGGCCTCCTGAATGCAACTGAAAACCACTTCCAGTTCAGGAGCACTACTTCTGGCCACACCCAAGAGCTGTTCTAAGGTTGGGAAAAGCCTGTGGCCTACTCCACAGGCTTTTCCAGGCCTCAGAACACCGCCCAGATGTGACTGGGATGAAATGGTTACACAGCTGTACCCAATGGGGCCAGGGGCAGGTGTCAAAGTCTCTTCAGAGTAAGGGAACATTTGCTCCCTTACACCAGATAGAACACAGCTGGTGGCAATGGGTCTCCTCAGATCTGTGCCTACTATTTAGCAGGCAAAGAACTGAGGAGGCCAGGATAAGCCTCTGTGGCTCGGGAGAAGACATAGGATTCTGCAGCAGAGTCTGCTGCCATCTCCAGACCCCTCCAGGGCCAGTCCTCCCTCTGTCCCACCCTCCCTCCTGCAGGCGCGCACGGAGGCCCAAGCGCACCCCATGGCTGGTGCCGAAACCGCGCCCCCAGGACATCGCCCCACCCCCACGCGTCGCTCCAACACGCCTCCCTTAGCCTGGTAACGCCCCATTTCGGAGTATTACGGAGGCAAGGGAAGGCGGGAGGGCCACCCTCCTTGGTTCCTCCTTGTTATGCCGCCTCCGCGCTGCTGGCGCCCCCCCTGCTGCCGGCGCCCATGCATTCCGCACCCCTGGCTATACGGTAAATACGCGACTGCCCTCCTGTCCAGTTCAATCAGTTCCATACTACTTTCAGGACACAATTCTAATCAATTTTCCAGCTGTCCCATAGCTGTGCCACAACTGACATTGTGGCTGTGCCAGTGGGGCCTGTGCTGCATCCTGCAAGGTAAGGGAATTTTTGTTCCCTTATCTCAAAGCTGCATTGCTGTTACTCTAGTGCTTGAAAGTTGGTTAGGACTGTGTCCTCAGTTACACAAGATCACTGAGCGGAAGAGGTAAATTTCTAACTATGCAATCCTATGCATGTCTCCTCAGACAAAACTCCATGGGACTCACTGTCATGAAAGTGTATATAAGGATTGCCACTTTACAACCCAATTCTATTCAGCTCTGGTGTAGTCGAGCCACATGGCCAATGTCTAGCACTGAAACTGAGCAGGCCAGAGGTCTCCTTGGGGTAAGGGTACATTTGTTCCTTTAATCCATGTTGAGCCCCAGCCTGCCTAATGGGGCTACTCACTGCCTAATGAGGTGAATTTGCTGGTGCAAAAAAGCCCCATGTAGGGCTTTCAGGCCCAAGATGGGGGTTAAGATACAGCAGAGGCCTCCTCTGCTGCCCCCATTCACTCCCAGGCCTGAGCTGCCCCTTCCTGGCCTCCCATCACCTGAAACATCCCCTAACTTCATTCTGTCCTCCCCAGGTCCTGAGCCACTTGGTGCTGAACTTACCATTACCGTCAGCTGTCAATGTGGATTCAGTGCCAGCAGGATGGTACAGGTCTTCCTGCTGGAGCTGTCTATTCTGAAGTAGATTGCAAACGTGCTAGCAATTCATAGGATTGAGCTGTTAGACTGGAAGGCGAAGGCCACATTGTCACAACACAGTGGAGCAAGGAGCATTTCTTATGGCTTCTGGATGCTGCTCTCTGCAGCAGCATCTTAACAGGCTACAGGATAAAGCAAAGGCAAGAAAAGGAGGGCTATGAGACCTAGAGGTGAAGGCAGAGTCAACTGTGCTGTAGGGAAATCCTTGCAAGCATGGAGAATTGCCATAGGCTGGGGAGGAGATGAACGCAGGATACAAGTAGGAAAGGTTCTCTCGACTATAGCAAACAAGCCAAGGCTTAGATCTATAGCTATTTCAAGCAATCTCCCAGGGGAGCTTGTTATCTTGAAGTGCCCTGCTCGAATGTTTGCAGGGCAGAACCAAGACTAGCATGAATGTGCCCACAAAAGTTGGCATTTGTGGGAGTGACTCGACCAGTCTCATTCAGCCCATTTCAAGGGGTTGGTGCTAATCAAGGCTTGACATTTTGTGGACGTACCATGTGAGCCTTTGTGAGCGATCAGACCATTGGTTCTCCAGTGCTCAAGGTTTTGCAGACACTCGCTTGGAGCATGAGCAAAAGCTAAACTCTTTTTCAGGCTGAACACTGGGCTGCTGATGCGCATATCTGCTTAGCTCTCGCTAGAAGAGACTTATTTAAGTCTCTTCTAGACTTGCATCTAGAAGAGACTTATTTAAGCCGCTTGCTTCAGGCACAGAACAAGACTGAAGTTCTGTTTTCCTCAGAGGGCAGAGTAATCCTTTGTACCTGTCTAGACAGATGCAAATGCTATTCCAAATACATAAAGATTACATGAATTATCCTGAAGTGATTGGATTTTTCTTCCTTTTGAAGAGCAATGCATTTCAGTTGTATTGTCCTAAGTAAAATACACCTGCAGGACTGCAGGATTTATGATAAAGCTGTCATGGAGTTTTATGATTATTACACTAGTAGCATAATCCAAATGCAAATCACTGAAAATATTTTTCCCTTCTTACTTTAAGGCATTGGAGACTACCATAACTAGATGCAGGGTGTTCATGAGTTGTATCTGATTTTCTTTTGGGATCACATGTTGGATAGGTTTTGCTCATGCCCGGCAATCTGACTGATCATATTTTTAGTCTAGTGAAGGAATTCTCCTCTGTATTAAACTGTCAAAAGACCCTAGAGGGTTTTTTTATGCCTTTGGTTTAGTCCTCTAGTTTGATTCATGTGAAGCTATTTAAACGGCATTGCATCTACTTTTTGCTTAGGCCACACAGTGGTAAGACTTGAAAAAGTCATGGCGGTCCAAACTGTGGCATGGACATAAAGGTTTTGGCACTTCTGGACAGAGAAAGTGGACACTTTGAGGTCTTAGTTAGGACATAGAGCAGGTCTACAGACCTCCTGCTTCTGTTGCTCTCTCCAGTGCAATTGTGCTATTTTCTCTCTAACTAATGGACCAATCCAATGGAATAGGTATGTGATGGAAGAGGGGAGGAGGGCAAATTGGGCCCGGGAAGTGAGTGGGTTTGGTAGAGGTGGTGCCTGTCAAATCCTAATCCCATCAGGATCTGATCCTCCTTCATCAGTCAAGGCAGACTTGCACCAGCAATATTGCTGGCAGAAGTTCAAGCTGAGCTTACCCTGGGACAAGGGCATCACTACGTCAGGATTCAGAGAACACCACGTTGATATAGCTGCACCACCATGTGGGGAGTTGGGCTGTTAGTAGACTAGATTAGGCCTTCACAATTTGTGAAGCTAAACTCAACCCACTTGCCATATACTTCCTGAGGGGCATGTGCATTTAATGAGCTGCTGAAATCTAACTTTAAAGCACTTCACCACTGTTCTTTTAGCAGTGATGCATTGTTTCCTTCCCAGGATTGGCCCTTCCATGAAGCAAACAAAGCTATTCATTAGACATAAGAGCCCCGCTGGATCAGGCCAAAGGCCCATCTAGTCCAGCTTCCTTTATCTCACATTGGTCCACCAGATGCCTCAGGGAGCACACAAGACAACAAGATGCATCTCGTTGCCACTCCCCTGCATCTGGCATTCCGAGGTGATCACATCAGTAGTATCATAGCCTGCCACTGTTCACATCAGTAGTAGACAGTGGAAGGGGTAAGTAAATAAAAATTTTCTTAAATTTATGGGTGCTGCCTGGTTCCCTAAGGGCCTACTCAGATCAATACTGGTGTAGATCTGTAATGCCACAGGGGGCACATGATGGGAGCTCAGGATATGGCGCATGCCGCTGCATTCACAAATCTGCCCCTCCTGCCCCAGCCCTGTCTTGCTATACACCCATCGCCAACAAAACCACACTAGTGGCTGGTCTGTGGTATACTGCGAGGTTAGGATAGAGCCACTAGATTTTTAAAGAATGTATTCAAAGAATTTTATGTATTTGCATACAATGCATTATGCTTTATAAGGCATTTCAAGCCATTTGCAAGATCAAATCAATCAATTGTATTTATATACCCCTTTTCAACGAAAAGTTCACACAGCGGTTTACAGACAAAAAATAATTATGAAGTTAAATGGCTCCCAACCATTAGGGCTCACAACCTAAAACATTTAGGGCTCACAACATTTAGGGCTCACAACCTATAATAATAACACCCCCAGCAACAGCCACTAGAAAAGACACTGTGTTGGGGTGAAGAGGGACAGTTACTGTCCCCTTGCTCAATGTAAGAGGAGCATCACTTGAAAAAGTGCCTCTTGCCCAATTAGCAGCAGTTATGATGTGATGGTTAGTAGGGGTTACAAATGTGATGATGAATCATTGTCTGTCCATATATTCATCTCTCTCTTTCTTACTGATCTATAGCGCAATCATTTGCATGTCTACTCAGGAGTAAGTCTCTTATGTCCCATGCAGCTTACTCCCATGAAAGTGAGTATAGGATTGCAGCCCCAATTAAATCTGAAAGCCTGATATGTGGCTATCCCATGGATCTTGTAACACCACTTTAATAAACAATATAAGGCAAGGTGATAGAAATTAATTTATCTAGGAAGATGACACATAACATCTCAGAAATGGGAAGCAACCAAGATGCCTGTCGGTAATATATTCTGCATAAGAATGGCTTTGCACTTGTTGAAACACTAGAAAAACCCTTAGGATGTCTCTGCCCTCAAATGAGGCAAATGGCTGGGAAAGATAGTTTTATTTGCATTTTTGATTCTGCTTTCACCTGTAGCTGATTCGGTAGACCTGCACACACCCTGCTCCAGCTGAAGTGTGAAGTATATTTGAAATCACAGTGTGAGGCTCTCTGAATTAAAGAGATAAAAACCTGATGCTCTCTGTCTCATTTATCACAGCAGAAACTGCAAAAAAATAGTTTAAAAATCCCTCCCATCTGCATTGCTCAGAGCCTTTATTCACAGAAGTATGCAGAGTGTATGAATCACAGATCAATGTCCCGAAAGGCAACAAAACTGGAAACAAATGGACACAAATCAATGTAATTTGTCTGAAAAGATTGCCAGACTTTAGGGAATAAGACCTAGCTTACACATTACACAGTTGCCAAGAAGGGAGAAATATGACGTGTGTGTGTGTTCTTTCCATAACCTTGTGCAATGTGGTAAGTGGGACTTCCATATCTCACCTGCAATGAACTTTCTGGGATTCAAATGCTAGGTGATGCTCATGGATATCACAACAGGTAAAGTTTACATGCCCCATTTCACACATACAGAAAAAGCTGGAAGAATCATTTATGTTTCTTGTACCATTCATATGTGACATATGAATGCATGAAACTGGCTCTAAAGTCATGGAGCTGAATCCTATCCTTCCCACCTCCCATTGGTGCAGCCATGCCAAAAATGGATGCACTATATTCAGCAGGCAGTAGGGATAGTGGATTGGGAGGATTCAGAGGCAAAGGGGATTAAAATCCCCTTACACCTCAGAATGCCTCCCACTCTGAAATGAGTCTCCTCAGACCTTTGCTAGCACAATTCTGAGGCGAGAAAGAGGGAGGGAGGCTGTAGGAACGGTGGGATACGATCTGACACACACCATTGCCACTGAATTCATTACCTCCCACAGACTCATCACCACATTATGCCACTTTCCCCGCCCCCCATTCAACCCCTGCCCCCTGCATGCTCTGGCGTGCAGCAGGACAGCCAATGACACATGCAGGAAGATTCTGGCCTTCTCTCTGATGTCCTAGGCAATGTGCTACGGAGCATGCTGCCACAAAGCACTTTATGGTGCCTTTTCAGCAGTTAGCTGACAGAATGCTTGTTCCGCAGGTGCTAAAGCCTGATAGGATTAGGCTGATAGAGTGCAATATTCACACAGCTTGGGCAAAGCCTAATGATGAAACCTTATGCTGTTACTGCTTCTGAAAGAATTCTTGTTTTAGACCAAGCAGATCACCACATTCTGAGGTAAACCAACACATTTTACCCAGCACCCCCCATAAATAACACGCAAGACCAGGACTTGGACTAATAGGGCCACTCTATTAAATATTTCCACATTTAAGAACTTGCAGCTGAATAAACCCCAAGCGTGCGGGACTTTGGGGAAATGGCTCTTGCCGTCTGCCTCCCCGGGTGATCTGGATGATCAACGGGTGTAAAATCATCTGACTCCAGACTTTAGCTCGTTGTTTCAAGCTAAGTCCATCATCGCTGACCCGAAGGCCGAGGCAACGTGACCGCGCTGGCTCACCCCGACCCGAGCCATAGGGTAGCCTTTGCGAATCCGGTCAGGGTACGGCCCACCTGCCTCAACGATCCAGATAAGCAATTTATGAGCGGCCCGGCTGATCCCCAACCGTGCTGCCTCAGAATGGACGCCAATGCAGAGACCTACCTGCCTACCCCCTGCACGCTACCTACCACATGGTGGGGATAGCTAGAGCTTGTCCCCAGCCGCCCCAAACCAAACCAGCAACCAATTATGGATGCCCAGCTGCAAGTCCTGTAAAAACATATCATTTGCCAGGGGTGTCAAATGAACCCCATCACCCTTAAACAAAGCAGGAATACTGAAACATATTCCAGGGTGGGCAATAATTGCCCCACCATGTCTGGAAACCACCCTCCCCAAGTAATCATTAATCTTCTGTCTGGCCTTATAAATCTTGGCAGGCACAAAAGCCCCCTTCCATACCCTCTGTGGTAGGAGGTTGGACCATAGAATTGTCATCCCTGGGATCATCCTCAGGATGGTCTTAATATCCCTACTGGCCTGTATCCTCAGCACCACAGACGGTGTCTGCACCAGGTCATTACCACCCAGGTGAATGATTAAAACTTGGGGCGGCGGAAACTCCTGATGTAAGCGCAAAAGAGAGGGAGAGGCAGTCCCCTGCGCGTCCCTCTTTTGCCAACCCAGTGCACGATGGCGGAACCGCCCAATCCCAACTGTGTGCCAAAACTACTGGAACTGGCCCTCTTGTGGGCCCAAATGATGATGAAATGTCCCAAGATGAGGACTGCCAACTGCCCTGGCCTGGAAACACCTGCCAAAGAATAAGAACATGCGCGTGAAATAAGAACTGCCCTAAGGCAAAACTAAGGGCCATCCATCCGTGGATATAGGCTTAAAACACATCAGACCTCCAGCGGCCTATGCGCATGATTACATCGGGCTGTAGCCCCAAGTGCGCAGCTAAATATGCGGTCCCAATCCTAAGGGAATGAGGCCATAATCTAACTAAGGCAGGCCCAGGCGCACCAGGGCTCTGCGGAAGACCAACCTAAACTGCGCAAGGGTAGAATAAGTTGGCCGGACCGCCCAGGCCACCGCCCCCCCCCCCCAGGTTATTGTGACTCAAGGCTGGGTGGGGTGTGTTCTCGGTTTCACTGAAGGATACGACACCACAATGGGCGCTCCTGTGGGCCACTCCCAATCCTCGGTGTCCGCGCTGCTCCAGCCGCTGTTGCTGCTCCTCAGGCCTCTCCTCACCACAACGATGAGCCCCCCAGCCCAATGCGGGGACAAGAGATGCCCAAAAGCCGCAGGGTGAAGCCGAGGCTCTCCTAGCGAGGGAGCCCTCCCCCAATTGCCCCGTGTCTTTAACAGCCACAGAGGGTGAAGCGGGGGAGCCACAGCTCACCTCGCATGCTCGCAGCTCAATCCGGCAATCAGGGGGCTGCACAGCAAAAGCTGCGGCTCAGTCAGCGTCCTGGGTCGCCAGGGCACTACCTCCGCACCTGCAATGCTGACGGAGGACAAAACGGGCCAAAAATTAGCCCGCCCTGGACCCCCACCGCATGAGTGGGCGTCCAGGAGGCAGCGGAATGAAGCCGCGGCTCTCCCAGTGCAGGGGAAAACCCCCCACGCTGCCTCTGCACTTGTAACGGCGCCAGAGGAAAAAACGTGGGCTAAATTAGCCCATACCGAGCCCTGCAGCAAAAGCAAGCCCCCTGGAGGCCGCGGAGCAAAGCGACGGCCTCCCAGCAATGGGGAAAACCCCGAAGGCTCCCCTGCGCCTTAGAGGCGATGGAGGGAAAAAAGACCGGGGCTAAAAATAGCTCGCCCTGGTCGCTGTTAGAACAGAGCCTAATGCTCTGAAAAGCCACGAGGCAAGGCCTATAATTAGCCCTGCCTCCGACAGAGCTCTGACGCGTGCAATTAATCGCTGGTCAGAGCCCGAATGAGGCGAGGGCGGGGCAAGCACTGTATACAATGGCTTGCCCGCCCTCCGGCCGGCCTCCCTGATTGGCCCTATTTTAAAGTCCCGCTCCTGCGCATCCTGCGGGGGCAGGGCAAATGCGGCTGTGTTCTTGTGCGCGCAACCAGGCTTGTTTGTGGCAATCCACCCTTCTGCAGTATCTTTGCAGTATCTTCTACAGTATCCACATTCACACTTTTCCAATAAAGGCTGGATTTGATCCAAAAAAGTGTATTTTAATACCATATTTAAGAAGAATCAAAATGATATTATATACAATCTTGAGCAGCTAGCTTTGGGATTTAATTCTTCAGAACTCTTCGTTGAGCTGGATGGTAAATAAAGCAAAGGGAAGGGGCATTTGGCCTAATAAAATGGTCTACAAATAGACCATTTGCTGGTTTTCCCAGCAAATATACGGTATATACTGGTTTTCCCAGTAGCAATGTATGGATGTGAGAGCTGGACCATAAGAAAGGCAGAGCGCCGAAAAATAGATGCTTTTGAATTATGGTGTTGGAGAAGACTCTTGAGAGTCCCCTGGACTGCAAGGAGATCCAATCAGTCCATCCTACAGGAAGTCAAGCCTGATTGCTCCCTGGAAGGACAAAAAATGAAGCTGAAGCTCCAATACTTTGGCCACCTCATGAGAAGAGAGGACTTTTTAGAAAAAAAGACCCTCATGCTGGGAAAGATGGAAGGCAAAAGGAGAAGGGGGCGGCAGAGGATGAGATGGTTAGATAGTGTCACCAAAGCGATGAACATGAAATTGGGCGAACTCCAGAAACTAGTGGAGGACAGGGAGGCCTGGCGTGCTGTGGTCCATGGGGTCGTGAAGAGTCGGACACGACTTAGCGACTGAACAACAACATAAATATTTGCATTTTGCAATAGTCTTAAGCCAGAACCAGGATGAGTTCCTTCTACATGCCTATTGGAGGCCCCCCTGAAATGTCAACACTGATTATTACCTGCCCCAAATTAACCATCATAATCTTTAAAAACATACAAGTGAGACAGAGGAAGATCCTCTGAAAAAAAAAAAGATAAAATGCTCAGCTAAATAGGGACATTTTTCCTTCCCCTAATAAATATAAGATAGATATACTACTTTAAAGGTGCTTCTCATTTAAGGTCACAATTCTAACCTGGAGCTGGGCTGGCACAGTTAGGCCAGCAAGGTTTGGCTGGCACAAGGGATACATAAAGTATGTTTGGACCACTCTCAGAGTCAGAGAGGCCAGCACACAGACGTGCGCCATCCTCCTTGACTCTGAGAGTGGTCCAAACACACTTTATGGTGGCACTTGTGCCGGCCACACTTTACTGGTCTAACTGTGCCAGCCTAATTCCAGGTTAGGATTGTGCTCTAAAAGAGGTAGCTCGGCTTCTGCCATGAAGACCAGAATGTTGTGGGTGTTGAAACCATTTCCTTACAGTAGAACTTCAGAACTTAATGCTTAGTCAAACCCTGCCTTGTGAGAATGGAAGAGCCTGCTGTTCAGAAATGATTCAGTGTACAGTATTCCCAAGTGTACATTTCATTACTTCCAAAGAGATGAACAAAAGCAGCTGTTTATTGTCTAATTCTTCCCATCGTGCTCTAAATACACAAATGCTGTCTGTAAAAAGCTGTGTGTTTTGCATTAAGGAGGATAATTGCCATTCTTTCTCATAATTACTTAATTGGCCTATAAGCACTAGCTGAAGTTACTGATCTTGATTAGTTGCTTGTAAAATATTACAGAGCTGTATGACAGATGTATTAATGATTGATGGAGCAAGGAAAATAACACTTTATGTATTTGCAAAAATGATCAGTTAAGACTGGAGAGATGGGAGGGAGAAAACCTCTTCATTTGTATTTGTTAAAATTATTTGCACTGGATAAAGTTATTGAAAATGAACGTTATTCCAGCCTCAGAGTGAAGTGGTGTTGCATCCTGCCAGTTATTGCAAATATTGTCTATATGGGGCATAGGGGGCCATATAGATCAAAGGTAACGGTAAAAGTTTCCCCACGACCGAATGGTCTAGTCGTGACCGACTGTAGGGGGCGGTGCTCATCTCCGTTTCAAAGCCTGTAGAGCCAGTGTTTTGTCTGAGGACAAGCTTCCGTGGTCATGTGGCCAGCATGACTCTACGCCGTAGCGCACGGAACGCTGTTACCTTCCCACCAAAGTGGTCCCTATTTATCTACTTGCATTTAGGTGCTTTTGAACTGGTAGGTTGGCAGGAGCTGGGACAAGCAATGGGAGCTCACTCCATCGCACAGTCTTGAACTCCCAACCTTCCAGTCGGAAAGCCCAGCAGCAGCGGTTTAACCCGCTGCGCCACCACATCCCACTATATAGACCAAGGGCATAGCTAAACAACTGCAAAGGGGTGCAATTGCACCGGGCTACAAGCTTTAGGGTGGCAATAAGCTGAGCTTAACACTAGTGGTCAAAATGGTGAAAACCTTGGTATGTATGAATAATACCAGCATGTTATGTGTCATTGGAAAGGTAATTTAATGCAGAATTCAATGAAACAGACCAGATTGTAATATCTTTACTCAATCAAAAGTAAATACAACTGTGATGCCACTTCCTGTTGTGACATCACTTCTGGGGCAAAATTTTGGCCATCTACACTGGGCTACACTTTCATTAGCTATGCCCCTGTTATAGACAATATTCTATTGTCTTTTTTCCCCAGATTCTGCCCGATCCCACAAGGAGTAATGGGCTTAGGCAACGCCACAAAGAACTGGCCCAGTAACAACTTTGCTCTGATGGGATCCGGAGTTCAACTGAGGCTCTAAACATCCAGAGGTCTACACTCCCCCCCCCCAGACAGCATTCTTGCTAATTGAAGTGAGCAATGTTTTAAAGCGAGAGACTGACTTGAAGATATGTCCTTTCCAGTAAATCCCTGGTGGCTTGCTGCAGAGGGAAAAGTGAGGTCCCTGATATGGATGGAGCTAGTTCTTCAAGGAAGGCTCAGAGGTTGCAGACCTTGAAGTTCTTCTTCCTGTGGCCTTAGTTCTTGGCTATGTCCAGCACACAGCTATGTTATGCCTCAATCCTATTGGGGACTTATGGCAGCAGATCTTATGATCCATTGTTGTGCTGCTGTCATGCTTTGTGGGACAGCAAGTGCAAATGACCAGAGGGCCCATGAATATGCCAGCAGCTTACCCAGGCTGTGCCATAGCAGGTGAAGAGGTGGTGAGGGCAGTTCATGGGTGGTTCAAGGAAGGTTGGGCCAGGGACTGGGCTGGGCAGGGAGCAGTTTGAGTGCAAGAGGGGTGGATCTTGGCAGTAGTCATGCACACCAAGATCCTACCCCCTTTTCCCTGACCTGATATACCCAAGTACTCCTCGGACTTACACCAGCTAAATAGCTGGCCTAGGTCAAGAAGACACATTGGCAGCCAAGCGGTTTACAGAGAGATAAAGAAATATTTTTATTTCTATTGCATTAGATTGGCAGTGCTGTGTGCAATGGGCTGGCATCAGTGGTGTCATCCAAATGATTTAGGAACAGGTACTCACTTTTGATTGGCACTTGTCAGGGTCCACCCACTGGAAGTGACGTCATAAGCCAGAAGTGATGTCATGGCAGGAAGTGAGGTCATAGCCGGAAGTGATGTCATGAATGTTGCCATGAATGTGATCATGTTTGTAATAACTTCAGCTTATGGTTAGTGTTGATTTAACTTCTGTTGCTTTGCTTTCTAGAGATGTGTATATACATATTTTGCTTCAACTGTTCCCTGGTTAAATAGCAGGCTAGACTGTACTAGATTGTGAGCCCTTTTGGGACAGGGAGCCATTTAACTTTAATGTTAAATGCAAGGAGCCAGCAAGGAGCAGGAGGGGGAATGGGCGACCAAAAAAAGACTGCGTTGGGGCTGGGGCTGGGGGAGGCTGCAGGAGGAACCGGGACACTGGATCTGCGTGGCTGGAGGGAGCGGGAGCCCCAGGCTTCCCTTCTCACGCTTGCTGCCTTATTCTCGGGTCTCCCTCGCTGCTGCTGCTGCTGCTGCTGCTGCCGCTGCTGCCGCCTCCGGTCCTCTCGCTCTGCTGCTGCCCCCACCACCACGCTACCTGCCTGCCTGCCTCCTCACAGAAAGTGCAGGCAACGGCTGCGGGCATGCAGTACGCATGCGTAGCTGCTGAGCCAACCAGCCAACGGGGCCAGCTTCGAGTGGGCGGGGCCAGCTCAACTTCTAGGAACTGGTACTCGCGTAGTGGTGCTTAGTGGGTGCATGACATCACTGGCTGGCATGCCATGCCATATGTTTTGTACGAGAGCAGGTGTAGCATAGTGACTAGGGGCTTATCTATGAATGAGGATTTCCTGGTTTGAAGCTTGCTTCTGTCATGAGCTCACTAGGAGGCCTCAGGCAAGACACCCGTCTCAGCCTCAGCTCTCCCAGCTCCCTAGATTAGAATGCTATTTACATTATAAGGCTGTTATAAGGACCACATCAAGATAATACAGTGCTTTGTGGACAAGAAAGTGTATGCAAATGTTAAGCATTAGTTGTAGAATTAGATGTTGCCAAGGAAAAGTGGGATAAGGGTTTTTGGTGGCAACAGGTTAAGTCAGCCCTCATGGTCCATCTAATTCAGCATTGTCCACATTGATTGCAGTTGCGGTCTTACCATTAGGAAGGTGGGGGCAAACTTCCCTGACGCAGCCCTGGGGGAGCAGGTGGAGGGCAGCGAGGAGGCAGCTCGCCTCTTGGAGAGGCAAGCAGTGTTTGGCCCTCCCTGCCTCCCTTGCTGCTCCAAAATGGAGCCTGGCATGGCAGCGTGGCCGAGCATTGCGAGGGGAGGGAAGCCAGTGGAGGGGACAGCACTCCTCTGTCTCTGCCCCTGGGTGGCCCATTGGCAGAGGCGGATCTACAGGGAGGGCAAAGCTCTAAGTGTTGCAAGAAGCCTTACCCTGTCATGTAAATCCCGCCTCTCCCTTGCTGCTGTAGCCAGTAAGCAATGCCAAGATGTTGCTTTTCCCTGGGAGGATTGGCTAAAACGGTGCAGGAGAGGAGTGATTTCCACTGCAAGGTAAGGCTACTTGCAAAACCTGGAGCTTTGCCCTCCCTTAGATCTGCCTCTGCCCATTGGCTGTGTCCGCAACTGATTGATCGCCAGCAGTTCTCAATGCTTTCAGACAGGATTCTTGCCCAGCCCAACCTGCAAATGCCAGGGACTGAACCTAAGTCATTGGGTTCTACCAGTGAGCTGCAGCCCCACAGCATATGCTCTCAGCCTAACCATCTACTGTGAGCAAGGCAAGAATATCGTCTCTTTTGAGCATTGTCTTTCAATAACATAGCAGACTACGGAACCATGAACAATTACCATATTCAGTCGTGCAATACTGCAGCTCATATCCTTCAGAAATGCATGTCACACTCCAGCAATTGTCGATAAACTTATGTCGTCAACTGTCTACTTGATGATAGCATTACCCAGGACTGATTTGTTGCAGCCGCTACTGTCTTGTGTCAGGATAGTTTGTCCTGAATCACATGAAAGTCAATTTCTCCCCAAACCAACATTTTTCTTTTTATTTTCCGTTGTTTTTTTTTTTGCTCCAAATGTCTACACCTTTAAAAATTACTGTAATTTCAAATCTGTAATTTATCTTAACACATGCTTCCTTGGCATTATAAAATTACCTTTTTTACAGTACGTCATTTAGGCATCAGTACAATTGTTATCCCTGCAGTTGCTACAATCAGAAATCATAGTGTTGTACATGTCATTACACACAGGTCTTTTTTACAACCAAAAGGAGAGTTTCTCATATGCCTCTGCCCATCCAGATCAGCTCATTTTCCACTTCTATGGGTTTACGGACATTCGCATCACTTTCAAGAAGGGTTCTCAGTTGTGGCCAGTTGACCACTTATCCCTAACAAAAGATGAAGGCAATTGTTGTGGAGCTGGACCACAACCTCTGGAGTGCTAAGGTTTGGGTTTACCACTACATTTAGTAGGATCTGAATTTGGATCTAAGTGTGAGATTTGGGTTTAAGCAAACCAACTGTGAAGATGTTCTACATCATATGTATATGGTACATGCTGTATTTTCTTATTGTGTGGCAGCAGCCAGGGGATTTCAATAGGATTAAGAAGATAAGAAGAGCCCTGCTGGATCAGGCCAATGGCCCATCTAGTCCAGCTTCCTGTATCTCATAGTGGCCCACTTCATAGTACATAGGGTACCTCAGGGAGTACATGAGACAACAAGATGCCTGCATCCTGTTGCCACTCCCTTGCACCTGGCATTCTGAGATAGCCTACTACTAAAGTAAGGAGGTTGCACTAACAATTGTGGACTGTATCCTGTGATGGACTTTTGTTCCAGAAATCTGTCCATTCCCCTTTTAAAGGCACCTAGGCCAGATGCCATCACGACCTCCTGTGGGAAGGAGTTCCACAGCTTAATTACCAGCTGAGCAAAAAAGTATTTTCTTCTATCTGTTCTCACTCTCCCAACACTAATTTAAGTGGATGTCCCCTGGTTCTGGTGAGGTGAGAAAGGGAAAAGAACTCTATCCATCTCTATCAATCAATCAATCAATCAACAGGTACTTATATACCGCTTTTCAACACGAAGTTCACAAAGCGGTTTACAGGCAAATAATAATAATAAAATTAAATGGCTCCCTGTCCCAAAGGGCTCATAATCTAAAAAAAAAAAAAAAGGCAAACCACCAGCAACAGCCACTAGAAAGACTGCGCAGGGGTGAAGAGGGACAATTACTCTCCCCCTGCTAAACATAAGAGAAACACCACTTGGAAAAGTGCCTCTTGCCCAGTTAACTCTATCCATTCAGGGTTACTTGCAGGGGTAACTCTATCCATTCCATGCATAATTTTGTATGTTTCAGGCTACAATCCTATGCACACTTTCCTGGGAGTAAGCCCCATTGAACACAATGGGGCTTACTTCTGAGTAGACAAGCATAGGGTTGGGCTGTCAATTATGTCCCTCCTCAGGTGCCTTTCTTCTAAACTGAAGAGCCCCAAATGCTGTTGTCTTACATCAGAAGGGAGGTATGGAACTAGTAACCCACAAAGCTAATACATGCAGCAATTCAAACACTCAGTTAATATATGAATTATGTAGAACATATCCTTATGTAGAATTATCCATATTCCTGGAGTTTTGCATCCCATCCTCCTGTTACTGGCCAGAGTCCTGTGAGCATATGACTCTTGCACAGTGGAAGACATAATGGCATGCTCTAATCTAATCTATCCATGACCTTTTATGCATTATATGCGTATGAGAGTATACCAAAGGTAAATAGTTTTCTTTTGTTCAATGGCTCTATGAAGAATAGCCCAATTCTTCAGACAGTCAATCTTCTGGTATGTAAAAAGAAACAGACATGAAAAGAAAGAAAACATCTGAAGGCTAATTTTTTATCTGAGTGGACCTTAAAGTGCAAAAAAGGGAGGTTTTTTTTTCTTTTCTAAGAAAAGTGCCTTAGATGAACAATATATCAGGAATTGCAAACTGAGGATTCAAGTTACAAAGCCCTTTCCTTTTCAGAACTTTATTCTGAAATTACTGTGAACTTTCATAGTTTTTTTCTTTCTGAAGGTCTTTTTGAAGTTCTCTTTTTTAGTGGCTGTTCTGCATCCAGTCTGAGGTTTTTCACATTTTTATATATTTCCAAAAGAAAAATCATATCTTGTGTAAAAGAAAACGGCATTGCTTCAGAAGATTGTTACTTCTCACAATAATAATTTCAAAATTG
>JAJKFI010013328.1:0-30101 GCA_029204185.1 Lerista edwardsae
CAATGTTTTGCTAGCACAAGGGCCATGGTAATGTTCATTTGGACCACTCTTGGATTCAGGGAAGATGGTGGACATCTGTGCACTGGACTTTCTGACTCCTAGCAGCCTCAGCAGGGGTGGCATTGCCGCCCCTGGAAAGTGCCACCTGGGGTCTTGTGACCCCTGTGATCTCCCCTCAATGACGCTACTGCTTCCCACACCCTTGTGCTCAGTGGTGTTATTCTACCGGAACGCTGGGCGGGACATCCGGGTGATTGACAGCCCGCCCATCACATTGCACAGTGTTACGCCATTTGCGTAACGTACACAAGCGGCGTAATTGGTTACGCAAATGGCGGAACGCTGCGGAACGTGACGGGCGGGCTGTCGATCACCCGGATATCCTGCCCAGCGTTCTGGTATAATAACACCACTGTTTGTGCTGCCCAGTACAACCCTACCTTTCTGTCTGGCACTGCTTTGGGATGTGGCACATTGGAATCGGCATGGGGAGGGCTACAACGGCTCAAAAGGAAGATTAGGATTGCACTGTCAGTTCATTTTACTAAAAATATTCAGTTCTCTTAGTCACAGTGTAACTAAATGTACTCACTTAGCAACTGTGGAAGCTTCAGCACTTCCTTAATGCAGTGTACAGCCTTTTCAGGAATGGTGGAGATGACAATAAATGGACAGGCACAAAAATAGTGCTCACAAGTGGTAAATGCGTTATTTGGGCATAGCTTAAAAGAACAAGGCAAAAAACCCTTATCAACAGGTTTTGCAGTGTCACCTAATGAAAGAAGGAACAACATTAGGTTTAAATGAAAGCAATACATGGGTGATTAATTATTAGTAAATTGGACTGGGCAACAGGTCTATAACTGTTCCTCTCAACATTATTTATTAAAGGGGGAAGTGGTCCAATGACACATGCTATTGAGATCTAATAATGTCTCTGATTCAGGGCACAATCCTACCCAGCGCTGGGGTAGGAGTGCCGGCCAGCCAGCCAGCGCCCTATCCAATGCTGGATAGGTGGAGGCTGGAGCCTCCCTGCGGCAAGGGAGCATGTGCTCCTCAGATCTGTGCCCGCTAAAGAGCAGGCGCAGATCCGAGGACACTGCGTGGCCCAAATCAGGGCCGTGCGGCCTCCCTGATGGGCTTAGGAAGTGGCCATATGGCCACCTCCCAAGCCCGCCCACGTCATGCCCAAGTCCTGCCCCGCCTCCCTTCCTCCCTCCCTCCAATCCCCATGCCAACTGGCTTCAGTCGGCACGAGAGAGTCTCAGCGCAGGCGCAGCGCCAGTCTTGTTCCCTTAGCGCCTACGTGGGGGTGATGATCAGTGCTCCCACATCGGCACTAAGGGCACAGTGTCAGTGCAACCCCATTGCGCTGATGCTGCGCAAGGTTTAGGATTGCACTGCCCGTCATATATCAGGTGTATGTTTTAAGATTAGATGTGTTTGTTTATTTCATCATTGATTTTTGGAAGTCCAGGTATCTAGGATGATGCTACTATTATATAGGAAGCTAATAGATTCTCTTTCAGTCAATATATACAGTTTAACTTTGGATGATCACAATACACAGCTGGAATACTAGCACAGGCATGCTCCAATATCTGCTGGGGTTCCGTTCTGGACCCCCACTGTGGATACCTGAAAACATGAATATTGGGGAAACATTTTTTTTAAAGATAGGGGAACATCAGTGGTTTTGCTGCAGCAAAGTAAAAAAGATTTATTTAATGTTCCCCTATCTTTTTAATAGGTGTCTCAATTCAAGGGATCTGTGGATACAGAATCAGTGGATACCAGGGCATACTTGTACTAGTAGCACAAGGCCAAAATAATTCAGGTCAGGGCCTGAATTAGAGCCTTCTCTCCCCATTTTGGAGCTCCATGATCCAATCTTACCTTCTCCCTTCTTTTCATCCATCTACCCCTCTCTTCTTCCATGTCTAGCCATCCATCTGCACCCCTCCCTATTTATCATCCATCTTCATGGGTGTCAGGGTAGACTGATACTTGGGTCCTTAGGAAAATTTCTCAGTTGGCCTGCTGCTGAGCCTGATGTTTCTTCCCATCTAGTTCCTCCGAGGTTCAAAAGACAGTACCTGAGCACTCCTGCTGATGCTGTCACTTCTGCTGTAGAAGTAGTCCTGCTTCCACAACCCTGTACAAGATAGAAGCAAATTCACCATACACACAGATGTAATGGAGCCCTAAGGAATAAAGGTTAGTAGAAAGAGGGGAGGAGAGAGAAGTCCTTAGAAGTAGAAAGGACAGGGCAAAAAGGGGGAAGACACAAGGGGAGAAGGGATGCAGTTAGAAGAAGTGGGTTCCCAGAAGGACACAGGCAAAGTAGGCAAGATTTTGGGTACAACTAGAAGGAATCTGATCAATGACTGCCTGATACATCTCGGCAAAGCATGATGAAAATACTCCCCGAAAATATCATCTTCTACTATTGTCAATGCCTTAAACAAACCTCTCATTAGACTTGTGGCAATGCAAGAGCTGCCTGGAAGATGGATTGCCTGTATGCCGTCACCTTTGCATAATGCCCTTTATTTCATGGTATTTCCTTGCCTGCCAATACAAAAATGAGTTGGGGAATGTTACCTGGTTGCTGCAGTGCCTGTGGATCCTTTTCTTCCCCTTTCCAAATACCAAAACATTAGGGTGTTTTTGGGGTGGGCTGGAATGCATTAGTGAACCAGGTGCCACTCCTGTCCCATTTGGCTTTGCTCTGATTGGGGAAGCTGCCTGCGGCTGCCCTTGTCATTTGGTGAACCATTGTTTCCCTTTACCTCCAGACTCAGGCGCCACCTCAATTTGCTTTCTTCTTCAGCACAATCAAAAGACGTGTAATTACTTCCTTGTAATAGCTATGGAATCTCTTCCATATTCATATATGCTAATCATATACAGTATGATTTCAAAGCTTTCATAGGAGCTTCTAGAAAATGCTGTGGACGAATTAAAGATAGCGGATCCAGCTCTATGCGGTTCCTCCAACAGCTGAGTCCACGTTTGGCTGAGGGGTAAGCAATGGGGGGTCAGTCAAGCAAAACGACACACCAGGGCTGAAAGTGCCTCTAATACAGTAGTTTCCAACTGGTGGTACTTGGGGTGATGTCCAGTGGTAGCTCTCAGGGGACAGCTGCTGCCTGGCAGCAAGATCATGCTACAAACAGTGGCAGAAGGCTCCATTCAGCGTGCAGAGCTCCAGAACATAGTTTTCATGGACTCAAAAAAGCTCACCCACTTGCCCTGGCCTCTTACTGTTGCTTGTAGCATCACATCTGGCCTTCCAACCCAGAAGTAACTGTCAATGATGTCATCACCAGTTACTTCCGGTCAGTAGTGGGATCTAAGTGATTTAGCAAGGGGAACTCACTTTTGATTGGCACTTGTGTCAGGACCTGCCCACCGGGAGTGACATCATAGCCGGAAGTGATGTTGTGGCAGGAAGTGACATCGTCAAGCAGGAAGTGCTGTCATTGTAACACAATAAAATGACATGAACTGTAAATTGGCACCCAAAAAACTAGACCAACCACTCCACAACAATTTCAGCAGGCATCTGTGCATTTTTAGGTGGGCTAGCAAACCTAAAAAACTAGACCAACCATTCCACAACATTCTTCTTTCGTACTGCTGCGGGAGGGAGGGGGGACGGGGAGAACAAGGGGGAATGGGGAGAAGGCAGGCCACGCCGCGGAGGGAACCCAGGCCTACCTGCTGCCGTCTTCCGCCACCACCGCCGCTGCCAGGGCACTGCCGCTGATGGTCTCCTGCTGCCTCCAGTTCAAATGTTGCAGAACTGGGGGTGGAGCACGCACACAACCGAAGAAAAACAACGTTAAAAAAAAACCACGGAGAAAAAAATAGCCAGAAGCCAGCTGACGTCAGCGAGTGGGCGGAGCCAGCCAACGTTCCAACAAGTGGAACTCCGTCCCCCCGCATTCCCCCTCAATCCCATCACTGCTTCAGGTGGTCCTTAAGATAATTACACGATGAGATGTGGATGGAGCACTGGGGACAAAGATTGGAAAACACTGCTGTAGAATCCAATGCAGGTTGAAGGCCACAGGTGGATGTTGTAGGAATGCACAAATGGCTGTGTGGACCTATAGCGCATTCCAGAAATAGGCTATTTAAAGCATGATACCCCTGTAAAATCTGTTACAGAAGCAGGTGGCATTTGAGGGAAGTATTGTAGAAGCAAAATGTAGGAGACTGTACAAAATCTTTATTGCTTATTATGGCATGGAAATTAAGCTAACCACCCTGGTTTGGTGGGTTGTGGGTGGGTGGGGGAACCTTCCTGCATGTGCTGCCACTGGTTGAAATGGGGTTGGTGGGCTCAAGAAGGAAGGTCTTCTCTGTGGTGGGTGATGGAATTATTTAAACTCCCTACCCATTGGAACAGAGAGCTGCCAACTCCCTGTTGACCTAAAAACTAAAAATCCTCCCTTTTTCACCTTGCTTTTTCTATTTAGGGGTTGATGTTTTAGTTTCACTCTTGTTTTTGTCACTGCCATTTTGTGCTGCTACTGTTTCTACTGGATTGTAACTGTAACAGTGTAACTGATTGTATTTCATGATTATTGTGTGTTTTAATAGGCTGTGAGCTGTCTTGGACACCTCACATTTGTATGGGTGGCAGGATTCACAAACGTTTAAATGAACACACAAACTTTCAATTTCCCATTCTTTTTTAGAGCACAGAGAAACATTGTAAGCAACTTCACTGTCATCATAACGCAAAGGATTTTTTTTTTTAAATATTTAAGTGTCCTTGGTTTTTGGAACAATCATTATCTTAACCATCATTATTGTAAACTGCTTTTCTATTTTTAAAAAAACCAAACCAGAAAGCACAGTTATCTGATGAACACCTTATCTGTGTGGAGTTATAGGGAACAAATGTTTACCTCTGTAATATTTACAGACCATTTTAGAGTACTCAAACAACTTTATTTGTAATATCTTGTTGAACATGTATATGAATGTGTGTTACTTCTTAATACAACCTTGGCAAGAGATTGGGAAAATTAAATAACTAAATGAACCAATTAATTAATCCACTAGGAACCACGTAGTCTAATCCTCCTTCCAAATACCCTTGTGATGCTTGGAAGCAGGTTCTGAATAGCTTTCTCTTCATAGCATCTGGTATTCAGAGATAGACTTCCACTGAACATGAAGTTTCCATTCTTAACTATAATAGCTATTGAGGGCACAATCCTAACCATTTTTCCAGCACTGACATAGCTATGCCAATGGGGGTATATGCTACATCCTGCAGTGAAGGAGTAGTCACAGAGATCTTCTCAAAGTAAGGGAGTGTTTGGTCCCTTAGCATTGCCATTACTATGGTGCCGGAAAGTTAGTTAGGATTGCGTCCTTAGAGTATCAGAAGTATTGGCTGGATCATACACATTCTTAGAACATCATTCTCACAGACCAGCTCTCTGAAGTTTTTTTTTTTTTAAATAGTCTGCATCCCATGATTTTCCTAAATGAATCCTCCATTTCTTTGACTAGGCAGAGGTGAGGGGAGAAAAAAAACTCAAAAATTAGTAAATGAGTGATGGAGTAAGGTTGATTGAATGACAGAATAAGGTCATAATGTGTTTTGTTTTTTTTAAAAAATGCCTCTCTTCTCTATTTATATGTCTCATCATATGCAAGCTCACTAAAAAGCAAATCTTTAGGTTTACAAATCTCCACCATCACACCAATCTCACCACTGAATCACACATCCAGATTCACAGATCTGTGTAAAAAAGCACAGATCAGGAACTAAGAGCCCAATCCTCACCTGGAGTTAGGCCAGCACAGTTAGGCCAGCAAAATTTAGCCGGGACAAGGGCCACCATAAAGCATGTTTGGACCACTCTCGGAGTCAGAGAGGCCAGCACACAGATGTGCGCTATCCTCCTTGACTTCAAGAGTGGTCCAAATATACAGGGTGTCCACAAAGTCTCTTTACAATTTCAAACTTGTATTACAAAAACAAATGGAGAGATACATGTATGGAAAGTATACAATATTAGGAGTATATATTGAAGTTTATTTTGCATCAATTAATAAACCTCTATATGTGCACCATTGGTTGCACGCAGCACATCAAGGCAATAATCGATTTCCTGCCATGTTCGCTGTAGCATAGTCTCATCAATGGTGGCAACGGCATCAGTGATCCTTTGCTTCAGGTTCTGTACACAATGTCTTTAACGTAGCCCCACAGAAAGAAATCTAGAGGTGTGATATCATTAACATATCTCATCATTTGCATTTTTTGTGATTTCTTGACATTATAAAGAGACTTTATGGACACCCTGTACTTTATGGTGGCTGTTGTGCCGACCAAACTTTGCTGGCCTATCTGTGCCAGCCTAACAGCAGGTTAGGATTGTGCCCTGTATGATGAAATGCTATTTTTTGCCTTCTGGGCTTTAATACTATAGGCACAAAGATGCCTGTTTAATGACAGAGGTTCAACCAACTGAAATTGTGGTTTGGAATGGTTCTCCACATTTTGGCAGCTTCTTGACCACTTAACATGGATAAAAAGGCTAATGCTTTTAAATAAGACCAATGATCTATTCTTATTCACTTTAATTGGGTACAATTAGACTTAGGTACATGTATTATTCCTGAACACAGTCTCTAAAATACTCTTGTGGGCTTTCTGTCATTTTGAAGCCTCATTAGGAAACTATTAATTTTATTGTCTTTCCTTTCTTTCTCTTTTTATAGAACTCCCAGACTAGATACAGGCAAGGCTATCATTTGACAAAAGAGCCCTATCAAAATGTGAGACACAAATACCCCCTTCTGTGAAGTGTCCATGAAAGGCAGGCAGTGAGCAGAACTCAATAAGAAATTCTGTGCAAGCACAGACAACATGCAAAAGGACAATTTTCCTTGACCTGCACCTGGAAATGGAATGTATAGAAATCAGAGTAAAAAGCAAAAAAGATGCAGCAATACATTGCACGACTGCAATCATGTCTTAGTCCAGTGGTTCCCAAACCACCAGTGGGTTGTGACCCAATTTTTGGTGGGTCGCAAAACTGAAAATCTGGTAGCTGATATTGAGCCCTATGGAAACCGAAATGGGGCGGCATGTGCATGTATCCCCCCCAAGTAGGCAAACGTGCCTCCATCCACTTTGAAGGACAGGCCGAGAGGAATGCAATGCCACCAAATACGCTGTATGCTTCTGAAGACTACATGTGAGGAAGCAATGGTCATAAGAAGATAAGAAGAGCCCTGCTAGACCAGGCCAAACACATTGCCACAGAGCAGATGATCATGGCACCAATGGGAAGACATGCACCAGCCTGCCGGTGCCAATGGAGGGCCAGCATGCAGCAGGACAGGTAATTTCTGCATGGACCAGAGGAGGGGCGGGGGAGGGCTGAATGGGAGGGGCTAATAGGAGAGCATGGAGGAGCTGTAATGAAGCAGGGGATAGTGGGGAGGGATGGATCGGGCCCAGGAGTGGGGCAGGAATGGGGCAGTGGCTATTGCCACATCCTATCCCCCTCCTGGGCCTGAAATCCTGACACGAGGCTGCTCAGACATGAACCAATGATTTTGCTGGCACGGGCCTGAATAGCCTCGTAGTGGCTACTGGGGCTTTCCCCAGGGCAAAGGGACAAATGTCCTCTTACACTGGGGAGACCTCTAGCAGCCTTTCTTCCCATGCAGAAATCATGGGAATACAGCAGAGGTCGTTCTGGCGCCATTACATTGGAGTGTGTGAAGTTAGTTAGGATTGGGCTGTCAGGTATGCGGTGAATATTCTTCTCAGACCGAATTCTGTTCATAGCATTTTATTTAATGGTTACAACTGGAGTTCCCCCCCCACTCAACCATGCTTTTGTGTCACTTGAAAGTTTAATGAAACAGCAATTTCAATAAGCAAAGATCAGGCATAGAAGAGTAATAGGTTTTTTTTTTTAAATGGAGCCAAAGAAGCAAGCATAGGCCTTTCAGTTTATCATGCTAATTCCCAAAGATATAATCACTGCAAAGAGTATCTTTTACAAATCACAGCAGTAAAAAGGCCACCTTTGCCCAGATGATGGGCCACAGCATCTCTTAGAGCCACTTATATTAACCAAACTATTAACACCTGCCGAACCCTCTTTCCAGTCATCAATCTTGAGCAATCAGTCAGCTACTTGATAATTAACAGAGATGGGGAAAACACTTCAAAGGCATAAAAATATTCTCTCTGATGGTTTTATGCATAAAATCGAATAACCTCTTCTGCAATTAATAATTTTGTCTGCACAACTACATGGTAGAGTATAATAAACTTTGTAGACTGGTACTCATATATATGAGGTAGGAAGCGGTTTTATAGATGTGCTTGTAATGGTGTCTCTGACTACTGGAGGCAGGGAGGCAATGATCAGGGCTGGGATGCCTGCATTTTCAACTCTGGTTGCTCGGAATGATCTGGTTGGTCACTGTGGGAATCAGGGTGCTGTACCAGGTGGGTCTTTGGAATGATCCAGCATGGCTCTTCTTATGCTCTTATGATGTATTTTTCACTCAAAATCTACATGGAAATCTGTCATTCCAACTTCTATTTTAGGTGGGATCTGGGAAAGATGGATTTTCTTCTATAAATACAACCTATACAAAAGTTGACCTTTTGGAGGAAGGTATTCCATCCACTGTTTTTCAGAGTATGGATGTTCAAGAAGTGAATCTTCTTCTACCAAAGTATATAAAGTATACTAGCGAAACTGCACCAGTTAATCTCATAAGCAGTCAATTTGACAACATGCTTAGGGCCCAATTTTATGCTTGCCTGGCATCACATGGTACAGCAATGCCAAAATAGCCAGTGCTGTATCTTGAGGCCAGAGAAGCAGCCCTAGGTCTCATTAGGGTAAGGGAACATTGGTTCCCTTATCCCATGTAGAGCCTTGGCAGCCTTGATGGGTCTACTTGGAAGTGCACCAGGTATTTAGTTGTGCCATTGTCCACTACATACAGTCCTAGCACACCAAATAGATTTCCCATCATATGTGCAAGTTGATGGATATTTGAAATGTACACTTAATTAGAGGTACCCCAGGGGTAGGTCCCACCTAGTGTAGTACTTACCTGGAGGACCTTGGCATTCCAGAAGTTTGAGGGTAATATAATTACATAATCATGTCATCCCCATCCTTACTCACTATTGCATTGCTTTTAATGCAAAAAGCCCACCTCCAGACTGGCTCTGTTCAGCTATCTTTGGCTCGTTCCAGGCCCACTCACCAGTGGGCAGTGAAAACACAATCATCAGTGAGAGCATGGACCGAATGGTCTAGTTGTGACTGACTGTAGGGGGCAGTGCTCATCTCCGTTTCTAAGCCTGTAGAGCCAGCATTTGCCTGAGGACAAGCATCCGTGGTCATATGACCAGCATGACTATATGACGTAGCCAGTGGTGGGATTCAAATAAATTAACAACCGGTTCTATGTCCTTCAGGGTGGCGTTCAGGGTGGCTGCTGCCTTTCTTCCCTCTCCCAACTAAAATTAACAACTGGTTCTGCAGAACTGGTGAGAACTGGCTGAATTTCACCACTGGCCGTAGTGTGCAGAACTACCTTCCTACCAAAGTGGTACCTATTTATCTACTTGCATTTTTAGGTACTTTTGAACTGCTAGGTTGGCAGGACCTGGTACAAGCAATGGGAGCTCACTCCGTTGCGTAGTCTCGAACTCCCAACCTTCCAGTAAAGCCCAGCAGCAGCGGTTTAACCCGCAGCGCCACCATGTCCCATTGCAAAAGTACAACAGTGTATACTGTTCTCTAAATCATTTTGCCCTTCAGCTTGATGCCTGATATGGATGTGAGCCAAAGAAACACAAGGGTGAACTATCTGGCAGTAAACATTACAAACATTACAACAAAGGGTATCTATTATGACCTTCTACAAAAAAAACCCCAATATGTATTATTACCTAGCATGAGAAATCCAAGGATATAATTTATTGTACTCCTGCAAATTTCATTTTTCACGCAAAACCATTTCAGGGTTTTTAAGAAGCTGGTCTCTGGATCTGCATCCAAATCTCCAGCAGGTTGTCAGTCTGTCCCCAGTTTCAGCACATACAATGCCATGGATGATCCCATTCTGAATAAACATAGAGCCATCATATATTCATTAGTGTCATTAATGACCTGTTTATAAGGGTCTCACAGCTATGGCTTTTAATAGTTAAATGAAGGCTACAGAGGCCCGGTAAAAGGTACAGAACTCCCCTCCCAATAATTATGTCAGTTGATAGAAGTGGATGGACCCCTCACAATATTATATTGGAGGGTTTGCAATTTGAGAGGCATATAAATATCCTACTGTTTTCAGAGTGCAATCCTAACCCGGCGTTGTACCGGCGCAGTGCTCTTGCACTGGACCAGCGCTGTTGCAAACATGCTGTAAGGCACTTCTGCGCCGCAGTTTGATCTTTGGGCTAGCACAGCCGGCAGGGCTGGTGCACATACACCTGAATATACATCAGGAACAATGGTGTAGCTGAGGGTTGCCTTGCCCTGGGTCTCACACACCCCAGTTGCTGCCTCCACCTGGCTGCCCAGAAGTACAGTAGTTGCAGTGGGGTGATGACATCCTGAATGCTTGGGGCAAGGCTGGCAACTTCTTCTGAAGCTGCTAGCTTCACTCCAAGCATCGCCATGGGGGTTCATTCTGTTTGTGTATCACCATGGGGGTGGCAGGCAGGAAAACCTGCCTAGTGCTCTACAGCCAGCCTTGCTGTGGTTGCCGGGAGTGAAGGTACTTGTTTTGGAAGAAGCGGCTGCCTTCACTTCACTCCCACAACCAAACCTCAAAGCATGCTGCCCGCTTTTTCTGAAATGGGTGGCATCACTCTAAGGGCAAATGCGCTGAGATTGGCTGCAGTAGAGGGCGTCAGCCAGCCTCAGGGTGATCGATGTCTTGGAGCAATGCCACCTGCTTCAGAAGAAGTGGGATGCATCACTTCAAGGCGAAGTGGGATGCATCACTTCAAGGGATGCTTCACTTCATTGGGAGCAAAGGCAGCCGCTTCCTCTGAAATGTCTGCTTTCTCTCCCAGCGACCGTGGCAAGACTGGCAGTGGAGGTGGTCCTACTGCCCGCTGCACCCACAGGCAGTGGCCAAGCTCAAGGGGTCAGTTGCTACAGATGCAATGGGCAGGAGGACCTGCCGCCCTCCCAGCTCTACCTGGTACCATGTGGCTCTATGGAGCGATGCCGCTGGTCAGGAGAGGGGTATGTCATTGGCCACAACGCTGCTTCTCCCCATGCGTAGCGAGAAAATATGAATGTCCCATACATACAGTTCCATACTGCCTACTCCTATCCCTGTCATGTTATAGCATGCAGCCTATTAAAAACAGCCTGTTAAAACATAATTTTTGGACAGCCTATTAACAATAATTTTTATTTGCCGTCTGGTAGGCTTCCCAGTAGCCTATGGGCGTTCTCTGACCTATTCCATGTTATTGACCCAGCCATTTTGGTGGTTTATGTCCAAGGAGAGAAAAGGGGCAGAGAACTTTCAAAAAGAAAGGATAAAATCCGGCATGTGTGACTTTTGCTGGATCCACCCCCCTCCCTCCACTGACATGCCCCCAGTTTCTCCTCCACTGCACCACATTACTCCCCTTCCCACTCCAGGCTATCCCCACTGGTGATTTACTGGTGCCTGTGGAATCTGTCCATCACATGCAGAACTGGTACAAGAATCCTTTACGGACCACATCACTTGCATGTGGCCATGAGTCCTGCTCAGGGCATCACAGCTCATTCTACCTTTTCTCGTTCGCCCCTTCCTAGACCCGCTTGAGGTGTGACAAACATCAGAAGAGACAGAATTCCACGCTCTGGATCCACAAATATAAAGCATTTTAAGAGGCAGCATTTTGAAAGCTTGTGTTACTATTCCTCTAACAACGAGGCTTAAAGCCGCACTACATCATTCAGTCCTTAGAAATGTTCCCTGGACTTTGCCCGCTTTGGTTATTGTTATTCCTTGCAGCATGGTACTTTTTCACACGTGTAGATGCAAATGTCTACTTACGGAGAGGGGATTTGGGAGATATACAGATGCATTATACATGCATATTTCATTAATTGTTCTGGTTTCCCATGGTTACGACATAATTAGGCAATTACTCCATTCTTTGCTGCCATTAAATGTGATTTTTCCATGCTTCCTCTGGTGACCAATGACCACCCGTTCAAGTACTGCATAAATACACAGAATCTATTAAGTCAGTCAAAGATTGTGGAATAGATGGGATAGTCTCAGCTAATGGATCAGCAGATGGAACTATATTTCCATAATGACATTAAACTGAATCCTTGACTTGAGAAACAAGAGCAAAACAAAGGATATAAGTTGTGCTTCTGAACTAGGGTCTTCCTTAATTAATTTAGTGGTTCTCAAACTTTTTAGCACCTAGATCCACCAAGACAAAGAGGGCCCAATCCTACCCAAATTTCCAATAGTGATGCAGCTATGCCAATAGAGCGCATGCTACATCCTGCTGTGTGTGTGTGAGAGAGAGGTACAGTCATAGTTGTTGTTCAGTCGCTAAGTCGTGTCCGACTCTTCGCGACCCCATGGACCACAGCACGCCAGGCCTCCCTGTCCTCCACAGTCATACAGGCTACCTCAATTTAAGGGAACATTGCTGCTGTTGCCTCTCTCTCTCTCTCTCTCTCTCTCTCTCTCTCTCTCTCTCTCTCTCATCCTTCCTCAACCCAGAAGTTGAGGCTTGGGCAATGGGCTGTTTGCAACCTGCCATTAGTTAGAGAAGGGACACAGCAGGAATGGCAGCTACCTTTTCTCCCCTCACAATAGCAACCTCGAAGCAACAACTGATCTCTGGCTGGGTCATCTGGCATCTCTAGGTCTGCTGGAGCAATTGAGCCCTACAGTCTCCCCTTGGAATTGCACAGGAAAGGCACTCCATTGCAAAGGCCCTGTTCTTAAGTTCGGATCACAAAATTATCCACATCAGAGCTGCTTTACTGAGGAGCCCAGGCTCCTGCAACACTTAGTGTTTTGCCCTCCACAGGAACACTACTGAATGGGTTACTTGATTTGGTTACATACCTTGAGATCCTTGGATGTATGTAACCAAGCCAAGTAATCCATCTGTGGTGTTCCTGTGGGGGGGGGGCAAAATACTAAGTGTTGCAGGAGCCTGAGCTCCTTAGGAAAGCGGCCCCTCCTTATTCCTTCTTGGTGAGCTAGCTCGGAGACTTTGCTCTCCGAGCCGCAAATGGCTCTGAAGGTGAGGGGGGAGGGGCTGTGTTACACAGCAGCTCAGACTCCTGCAAAAGTCAGTGTTTTGTCCCCCCTGTAGGAATGCCACTAAACCAGTGGTGTCATCTACTCACCAGTAGACGGTACGCTGGGCGGGACTTAGCGTGATCGACAGCCCGTCCACTCACTTCCGCTTTCTTTGCGCTCCCCGCGCAGCTTTCCCTCGCCTCGGAGGGGGCGCCTGCTCGCCAGGGGGGATGGGTGGGGGGCGCGCCGGGTGCCTGGGCAAGCAGGCGCCCCCTCCGAGGCGAGGGAAAGCTGTGCGGGGAGTGCAAAGAAAGCAGAAGTGAGTGGACGGGCTGTCGATCATGCTAAGTCCCGCCCAGCGTACCGTCTACTGGTGAGTAGATGACACCACTGCACTAAACCCATTAAGCAGAGGTGGTTCTGCTCAAAATCCTATGAAATGTGTAGAATTAGGAGGAGAGCTTCTCCTTAATGATTTCAAAACTCAGAAATATTTTGCCTAGTGAGACCATCTAAGCCCAGCTTTACAAACAATCAGACGTATGTGTAATGCCTTATTATTTACAACAGCTTTAAGTCTGAGCTGCTGGATTTTTTTAAGGATCTCTGCCTGTCTTGTATTCTTCATGACAGTTTAAAAATTGCAAGTTAGGGCATTTCATTTATCTGTTTTGCAACAAAACTATCTCGCACCATATTATCTGCACTGATGAGCTCTGGGTCTCCAGGATTCCAGCAGGCCTCTTTCTTCAGAGATGCCGGAGATTGACCTTGGACCTTCCACATGCTCTGCCACTGAGGGATGTTACAGATGTGCTCTAGGAAGTATACAAAAAACATGCACACATGAGGGACCAATATGTGTGCAATATATTTTGCAATTGGCACATGGCACACTGCAAGGAACCTGACATTTAACAAAGATAAGACAAGACAAGACAGATATGTAAATGTGGCACAGTAATATTTACAGTTGGGATAACTATACAATGAGAAATCTAGCAGAAAGTGAAGAGTTCAGAAGATTGAGAGCACAATCCTAACCTGGAGTTAGGCCAGCACAGTTAGGCCTGCAAAGTTTGGCCAGCACAAGGGACACCATAAATTATGCTTGGACTATTCTCGGATTCAGAGAGATGTGTGCTCCATCCCCTCTGACTCAGAGAGTGGTCCAAACACGCTTTATGATTGTCCTGATCAGTGGTGCAATTCATATGAATTAACAACCGGTTCTATAACGTCATAGCCAGAGCCCAAAAAAAAAACCCCGAAGCCAGCCAAGGTAAGTGAGTGGGCGGGGCCCGGCCATTTAACAACCGGTTCTATAGAACCTGGGCGAACCCCCTGAATTTCACTACTGGTCCTGATGTTGGCCAAACTTTGTTGGCCTAACTGTGCCGGCCTAACTCCAGGTTAGGATTGCATCCTAAATTAGGTAGATTAAGGAAAAAGTCGAACTTTCTGAAAGAGGAGGAGGTGAGTACACTCTGAAGGAAGGGGAAAAGGAACAGGGGGAATAGGATATGGACGGAAGGATGATGTCTATGTAAATGAGATATTTCCCAGGGGATAGGATTCATTGGGAATAAGGATTCAGTGTGTACAGAGAAGAGGAATGGAGGAGTAATTTGCAAGAAAAGAGAAAGCTGAACTGAAGCACACAGACATGTTTGCACTGGTGCTGTCTGTAATTTAGAGGTGGCTCACATTGAGTGTCATAGACCTCATTAATTCAGCCCAAAATAATCCATTAACTGGCTCCCTGCTAAATAACATTTGCGAGTGACGTGTCACTCCCTCTGAGACAAGGGAATTGTTTTTGCTCCTTTGTGACGGTATGGCTGGAAGTCTTGAAAGATTAGGTACGGAGTTTGGATTAAAGGAAGCCTGGAAGAAAAACTCTGTTGCCCACTCCTTACTGGTGAAAGAATAGATCTAAATCATTCATTCTGTTTGTGTATCACAAACACACATGCACATACAAGAGGCACATGGACTAAAGAGAATTCTCAGAAGATAGATGTATGCTCAGATCTCAGACAGACCAAGGTAGGTAGAAGAAGATTGCTTCTTTGGCTAGATTATCCATAGTGTTATTGGCCATAGGCTAACACAGAGTCATTTGTGGGATGAGCTCATCCTGGATCATCGGTGATGGTTCTTGATGTGTTTCTATCATTCATCCCCAGTGTGGATGGTTCATCCCTATTGTTACACACCTTGGGAAAGAGGTGACTAGATGCTTCTTGGTTGCTTGTGAAACCTGTGTCTCATTTAGCATAGTGAAGTTGGTGAAGCCCATAACTTTTGTAACCCCCATATGGTAATGGTTCTTAAAGCCAGGAAGGGTCCAGGATTTGGACATTGTTTTTGCAGGTCTGAGTAAGACGACAGGACAGGATGTGGCAGTTTATGGAATTTTCCTAGAGACTTCTCCAAACCAGAGAGTGTAGGTCGATGTTGCTCTAAAGAACCAGAGTCTATCTTTCACTAGAAGCTTGTGGAATGAATGCTCCCTTGGCATCTGGCTGCCCAAGGACAACACAAGCCTGTACTGGCTCACATATTATCTGTGTGTGCACCCATGACCGTGTCCACATGAGCATAATGTGGTGGGCCAGTGCAGTGGCATAGCTAGATGGGGTCAAAACACTATGTACTGTACTGCAAGGTGCAGTGTAAATAGCCCCTTCTGCCGAGACATAACTTGAGAGGGATCACAGCACTAAGTTTTGCAAGGAGTCGCTTCTCCTCCTTTTTGGAGTCATTCCCAGTGGCTAAAGTAAAATGGAGACTATGTTGGCTACAAATGGCTCCAAAAAGGAGGGGGAATAGCTGCTTGCAAAACTTAGTGCTGTGTTCCCCTCTAGGCGTGTCTCTGCCCTCTGCCACCAGAACCATAACAGGCAGCCAGAGTAACATTTTACTCTGACTGCCCGGCATGGCTCCAGCAGTGAAGGGGAGGGACCATTTACATGGTGCCTTGTGGTGCTGTAAATACTTAGTGTTTTGACCCCCTATAGCTATGCCACTGGACCACTGTATGATACAGGAGGATGAATTAGATGGGCCTTTGGCCTGATCCAGTGAGGCTCTTCTTATGTTCTTATGCTGGGCAACACCTACAGTTGTTCCCCTGACATATCCTATGCATTCTTGACTCCAACTCCCCCAGTATCTGCCTGCTTCCCAAACCATTAATTTGATCTTCTTCCTCCCACCTTTTGCTCCATGAATCAATCAGGTAATGCTCTCATTTTGAAATGCTAATGCTCAGCTTTAATGGCAGTTAGCTGAGGCACTGTGACAATTCTATTTAGCTTATGGTAAATATTTCAGGGGTTTTTTTTTTCCCAAGGAAATCCCTTGCCTTTCAGCTTAATCAACTGTCACAGCAAGTGCAGCTGTGTAAAATGGATTTGAAATCCTCTTTACTTCTCTTTAAATATTTTCATTTCTGGCTTTACATTGTTCATGGGTTGTTAAAGCTCTTTTGGATTTGGAGCACCTGCGATGAATATCCGGGAATCTCTGTCACTGATTTTTTTTTTAAAAAAAAAAACTTCAGCATTTAAAAGTCTTCAAGTTTCATTGTGAAGCTGCTCCTGAAGCCAAGAGGGGAAGTTTTTAAATTTCACCTCAGACTATTTTTTTTAATGCAGTAGGAATGACAAAAAAAAAAAGCAATGAGAGACATAGATGAAATTCATCAAGTATCCTGGCAGTTTAAAGGCGGCTTGTTTCAATAGGACTTGTAGAGCATAAATGCTCCTTGAAAAGCATCGTTAGTAAGGAACAGTTGAGCTTAACAGGAGGTAAAATTTCCACAGCTTATTGCTAGAATTTATGTTGAACACTGTGGGCTTATCCATGGAACTCTATAAACTTATAAAAAACAAAAACCTGTAAACTTATAATAAACAGAATTTGACTTAAATTAACTTGCTCAAGAGAAATAGCCATAGGACATTTGAGAGGAATTGGTATTGTGATAAGATTCGGGACATTTTGCCTATCTAAAATTGCTGCCATTTTATGGATAGAGGCCTGGAGATGTTCAGAGTAGTACGAGAGAACATTTTCTCAGTCATTATATCTGTTTGATGGGAATAGTTTTGCTCACACTACCACACAGGAAACAAAGTGGCAGGAGATGGATTGCCAGACTGGGAATTCTGGATTCTAATTCCCATGTAGTACGGAGGTCATCCTAGGCAAATGACTATCTCTGGAATGGCCACATATTGATTGCAAGGATAGTATGGGAAAAACCTCTCTACAGTGCCTTGAACACCTGGGAGGGACTGGAAAGGAAGTAGTCTTTTAAGTAAGGCCTTAGGGAAGAGTGATACTCAACACTCTTTAACCTTATTGGAATCCTGCAATTGAAGAACCTCCTCTGATTCTCAGCCCTTCTCCTACCAAGGGGGGAAATTATTTATTGTTGTTTCCCTCACTTTCTTTCTCCTTAAGCAAATACTTCTCTCTCTTCTTTAAAATAGTTATTTCAATTCTGTCTTTTGTGCAGACACTTGGCCTGCTGTTGGCGCTACATAAATGGGCAGCAGTTATTTTGGCTGTCAGAATGGTAGCTCTGCCTCTAGGGTATGGCGGCTAACACAGCAGTAGATTAAGGTCTCGGGGAAATGAAATAGACTTGAAGACAGAAGTCCAGAAGCTGAAGGAACCTTTATTGTCAGAAATGACTGTCGAAAGCCAGATACTGGCAGTTTGTAAACTGTAGAAATGTTGCAATTATTTTCTTACATGCCATGACTTATGCTTCTGTGACGTTTTAATAGAGGCACACAGCATTGACCAATCTCAAAGGTCCAACAGCAAATACTTAGCAGTGTAATCTGCCCTTAGAGAGAGGTCCTCCCAGACATGTTTTTCCTAGCAAAGCAGGGAGTGTTTGCTCCAGGTCAAATATTTAAATGGCTATATATATATATATATATAGTTTTCAAATTATTGCTTTTTAATGTTAAATTGTGAATTTTATTGTATTTTACTGTTTTTGTTGTAAGCCGCCTTGGGTGCCTTTGGGCAGAAAGGCGGGGTATAAATTAAATTAAAATAAATAAATAAATAAATAAATAAATAATGTATGGAAGCTATCAATCCTGACCCACAAACCTGCAGTGATAAATTCACAGCCCGACCCCAACCCATGCTGGAACAGAGAGGCCAGCTTGCCTGTCCCATATCCATGCAGGGTTGGGACTGAATGTGGCCAACCCAGGATAAGAAGAATTTATTCCCCTTAATCAGTGTCACGTGACAGCCATCCCAATAGGGCTCCTCTGAGCTGCGCCAGCAAAATTGTGGTCGGAACTACAAGGTGTCCATGGAAGGCCAGCCAGGCTGGGAATGGGGTTTGGATCTGGCCTATGTCGGCCAGTCCCTGCCACTCCCATGGCTGGTCTGCCCAAGGTCCGCCCATGGCCCTCCTTGCCTACAGTCCATTCCATCTTCCTCCTGCCATCCCCAACTCCCTGTGCCTCGGAGGCCAACCTTACCTACCCAGGGCAGGTCTGGCAATTAGCATGGGGAGGATGGCACACAGCAGTGCACCATCCTTCCCAACTCACAGATACGCTTTATGGCACATTTGCGACACTCCTGGGCTGGCATAAGGAAGTTGTGCCAGCCAAAAAAGCACCTAGGATTGCACTCTCAATACTACAATGATTTGCAGTCTAATCCTATGCATTGGATTTATAGTAAATGGGGTTTATACCTAGGTAAGTGCACATAGGATTGAAGCCTAAGAATTGTAATAACCTCCACATAATCCAATAAAAGAAAATGGCAAAATGAGAGATGATCTCTAGTGCTTTGGTTTTTAAAAACAAAAGCAACACAGAATACAAGCCTTTAATTGTAAATGCACTTAGTAACTTGTTTGGACAATGTTGAATGCTTGTGGCTTGCTGTCTGTTTCTCTTCAGGCTGCCCAAAATTTGAATTTCAAAATTTTTGTGTGTCCTTTGTTTTCTATTGAAAATGACAGACATTTATTCGTTTTTGTTTCCAAGGAAGCAAGTAAGTGGGGAAATTGAGAGGTCAGAAAACTGAAGTGACACATCAATGACATTTGAAGATGAGCTGTGTTTTGAATTGGGTACTCTGCTGGGAATTTGCTCTGAAGAAAATTCTTATTGAAACAGAAGAGCAACTAAAAGCTACAGCAAGGTTTTAGGCCTGATCTTTTATATCCGTGTACTCAGCTCCACCTTTTTGACTATACTGACCTGAAAAAGGCCAAAGCGTAAGAATTTCCAAGGTCATTCAACAAAGTATTTATTTGGTAGAAAGTGAATGCTATCAATAGTGATAGTGAATGCTATCAATGTCACCTTTCATTTATTTCAGGGATGTGGTGGCACAGTGGGTTAAACTGCTGAGTTGAGAGCTTGCTGACTGGAAGATTGGCAGTTTGAGATCATGCAACGGACTGAGCTCCCATTGCTTGTCCCAGCTTCTGCCAACCTAGCAGTTCGAAAGTAAAACGTAAAAATGTGAGTAGATAAATAGGTACCACTTTGGTGGAAAGGGAAATGACATTTCGTGCATCTTGGCGTATGGTGATGCTGGCCACATGACCACGGAAACTTGTCCTCGGACAAACGCTGGCTCTGTGGCTTAGAAACAGCGATGAGCACTGCCCCCTAGAGTCAGTCACGACTAGACCATTCGATCATGGGGAAAGCTTTACTTTTACCTTCATTTATTTCATGGTCTTATAGCTCTATTCCATCTAACTGTCACCCACCCCGCTGGTGCAGCCGTGATTTTTCTCATGTAGAGAAAGGTTTTCAGTGTTGTTTAAACTCTTTTGTGCAGCTTCGCCTGGGTCCCTTTAGTCCTTATCAAATATTTAGTGGAGCCCAACTATCTACAAACACTTTCCAAAATCAGTAAATTTAACCAAGAATAGAGTTGTAAATTATTGAGTATATATAAAGTTTTCCTGAAGAAATCCTCAGGGCACCTGATGCTCCCTAGTTGTTTTAAGACTCTTTCAGGTGTGTGGCTTCGTGTTCTCTAGATTGTCTTAGAAGCTGCAAGACATCATATCTTTTGACATATATCTTTTCTTTCGTTGGAGATGCCTGAATATAGCAAAACGCACAGGGCAGCTATGCCAAGAGGCATACATATATTTCTTAAATCCTATGGTTGCATTCCTTATAAACAAAAGTCTCATTTAAATAATGGAACTTTTGCTCAGGTCAGATCAAAGACCTCCTATCACCTGAGACAGTGAGCCAAATGCTGCCGTCAATTCTTACCAAAGACTTGAGTAAATTTAGCACTCATGTAATTAGAGGTCAGATTATTTTATGGCTTGATAACTGGCTAAAGAACAAGAAGCAGAGAAAAAACAGGCAATTTCCACAATTAAAGGAGGTACAAAGTGGGGTTCCACAAGGATCTTTCTTGGGTCTGTCACTTTTTAAATTGTTCATAAAACTGCAGTTAGGGGTAAGCAGTGAGCTGGCCAAGTATCAAGATGATGATGAACTATTCAGGGCTTAAAAATGAAAGCAATTGTGAAGACAATTATTATTATTGTTGTGTGTGTGCACACATAAACACATGTACATATGTAATATGTGTATATATGTATATGTCCATTTTGGACTCATTGGAGAAGTTCACGACTGGAAGGCTTGGAAACTGCTGCACTCCCATGAGAATGTTTTTTTTTAAAAAAAATGCTTTCAACTCTGTTTTGTTGGCAGCTTGGAAAGAGTGAGCTGGTTTCAATGCATGAGAATAATTCAACCAAGGAAAAAGAAACAGTTTCAACCATCGCTAGCTGAGAAACCTAGAGAATTCTTGGAGAATGTCTGTGTACATGAAAAACAATTTAAAATGGGATTGTCCAGCATCTCCCCCAAAGGCAAACGTTGGAATACTGTTGACCAGAAACCTTTGCCCTGGTAAATAGGACCAGTTGGAGGAGATGTTGCCAAAGATGGAAGGAAGAAGGCTTTAAACCACAGGTTACCAAACTTTTTAGAGGCCAGTGGTGTCATCTAAATGATTTAAGAACAGGTACTCACTTTTGATTGGCACGTGTCGGGACCCGCCCACCGGAAGTGACGTCATAAGCCAGAAGCAATGTCATGGCAGGAAGTGACATGAAAAAAGCCCTTTTTGAGGCCTCAGATGATTTTAAACTGACCCAACAGTTGCAACAGTATTCTACAGCACCCCCAGAACATGTTAAGGAGGCCTGGCATCATGTTAAAACCCCAGAGCAGCTCATTTTTCAGTGGCAAGGAAAGGAAAGTCTCCACTCGCTGCCGGCCTGCCTGCCTGGCTCTGAGAACATGCAGGCAACTCAAACATGCAGGAAATTCAAACGTTGCAGAGGGCGGAGTCGACGAGTGGGCAGGCGAATGGGTGGGGCCAACTGTAATCCTAGAAACTGGTACTCGCGTACCCCTGCGTACCCCCTGCATGACATCACTGTTAGAGGCCCTAGAGCAGAGGTGTCAAATGTAAGGCCTGGGGGTCTATTGAAGCCCTTGGAGGGTCTTTATTCAGCCCTCAGGCTCTCTCAGCACCACCATCAGCTGAGATGTGCTGAGATATCACTGCTGAATGGACAGCCTGCATGATAATTGGGCTCTTCCATACCTTGAAAATATGATCAATTTGTGTACTTTTCTCTTGCCATTTGCAGCTAATGAGTTGCTGAGAGAAAAAAAGTGCTTATTTCTGGTCATGACCTGATTAATGACATCACTTCCTGTTAAGGACACCACTTCCAGACCTCAGCAGGCACCATGAATGCTATTTGGTCCACTATATGAAACAAGTTTGACACTCCTATCATAGAGGCTGCTGTCTGATTTTAAAAAATGCCAAGGGGTGTGGCTGTAATGGTGATTGGGCAGCAGTGCTCCCCCAAGTAGCAGCTTTTTTAACCCTTGATGCACAAAGTCTAATCTGCCCTATCAGGTTTGCAAACCACTAAAAACTGGGTCACAACCCACTGGTGAGTCCTGGACCCTCAGTTTGGGAACTGCTGCATTAACCTATTCAAACACAATTGGTGCATGAAAGAACTGCTCATTACTTCGATGTATCTATTGCTTGGTTTCAGTATAGATGAGTTGGGATCTAAAAGGGCCTTTTTCTTCCATTTCTTGAACAGCAGGTTCTCATACCCCATGGAAAAGCACTTTTGAAATATGTGTGTGTGGCATGGGGATGGCTTCCCAAAGCTGCTTGTGTCATGCTATGTCACTGGGGTCTTTTCACAGAAAGAATGCTCTCAGGCATGGTCAGAGTGGCTTTTGAGATCCTGGCCTTGCACTGTGCCATATATTAGTATGATTTGTGGCCGGATCTTTATTTGTTCAAATATTTTCAGCTCACTCTAAAGAGTAGTTGTCCTGATTTGCCCCGTCATGAAATACATACAGCTATTAAGCCGGCCAATTTCACCCTACATAAACCTTTAGCAAAACGATGATGTGTTATGGTGCAAAGCTTTTATGGATGCTCATTTGGGATGGAGGCACAACCGAACAAACAGCAGGGCTGGGTCTTTCTGTACAAGTGTTCACAACAGTGTGAACCTTGAGCTGAAGCAAAGCAGAGTGAGCAATCAAGCAATGAAGGAGGAACTGAGGTGGGTGTGTATTGGAAAAGGCAGGAGATACCCTGAGGAAATAGGGAATGGTATCAGCAGTGGCCCCTTGTCAAAATCAGGGAAGAAGTATAGGGTTAATCCCAGAACTTCTGCAGCAGGAACACAGCTGCAGCCTAGGTAGGCTGATGAGGGCCCTGGCTAGGAAGAGTGATTAGCACAGGTGCAGATGGGTGTGGCTGATGAGCTAGAACCTGCCCAGCAACAGACACTAATTGGCCTGTCTCAGTAAGGTTGGAGGGAGGAGCTGCAGTAAGTTAGCACCAGGTAGGTGTAGCACCACATAGGTGTTGGATGGACAGATTGTTAAAGGACTGGATAAAAGAAGGGTGATTGGCACCAGGCAGGTGTAGGAAGGAAGGAAGGAAAATGGTTGTGGATTGATTGACTGATGGATTGCTGGATGGACTGACCGACTGAAGGACTGTTGGATGGACTGACTGGATACTTGGTTATTTGGAACTGTGAGTGGGTTCCTGTGGCACCTTGGTTGGAGAATTGTTGTATGGCTGCCACACCCCTGGAGCCACTGATGGAGGAGGCAGGTGTGGCTTAGGCAAGCTGACTGCCTATTGTTTGGTGGTGGGGTTTTGTGGTGCCAGTTTAGGGTATCTTGAGCTAAGCCAGTGATGAGGGCAGTCTGGAGGAGGCTGGCCAGCTGGTGAATCCAAGCAAGGCTGCTGGAAGAGAGGAGAACCAGTGGGTGAAGGAACCCCCTCCCTCTTGCCTATCTCTGAGGCTGCTTAAACTAGTCAGCCTAGAGTGGGCATTGGGGTCCTTGGGGAGGCCCAGCAGAGAGTTTTTGGCAGAACAGGGCGGGAGAGAAAATTGGCTTAGGCCCCACTCTGGCTTTGACAAGCAATAGTTGGTTTCTACAAATAAAAGATAAATAGGGGGAGCCACTTTAGAGCTGGGTGACAACAAATGCCACCCAAACAGTTTGGCATTAAGCCCTGCTAGCTGGGCAAGAGATACTTTTTCAAGTGGTGCTCCTCTTACATTGAGCAGGGGGAGAGTAACTGTCCCTCTTCACCCCAGCAAAGTGTCTTTCCTAGTGGCTATTACTAATGGTGTTCTGCATTTTGTTTAAGATTGTGAGCCCTTTTGGGACAGGGAGCTATTTAACTTTATTATTATTATTTGCCTGTAAACTGCTTTGTGAACTTTTGTTGAAAAATATGATTGATTGATTGATTAATTGATTAAAAGAGCTGAGAGAGACATTCAGCCCTTCTATTGGATAGCACTTATATGCCCTAACCCAGTAGTTCTCAAACCTTTTAGCACGGAGACCCACTCATGTAGAATAGCACTCATGTTGGGACCCATTGGAAGTGATCTATTAACCTGGAAGTGATGTCATGGCTGGAAGTGACATCCACATGCAGAGAGTGTAGTTAATGTGATGTAATGAAATGACACTGGAATGCAAATTGGCATTCCTGTATTGTATCTATTGCACAACCATGAAACATTCCTGACAGAAAGCAAGTTTAGGACAAAATATTAGGTAAAAGCACTGAAATAAAAGCAAAACAAACAAAAAAACCCCTCCTTTATACTGCTTTGCAAAAGGCTGCTCCAGCTTCCAAGAAGGTACTGCCCAGCTAATTTGACAGCTTCCAAGATGGCGGTTCCCAGCTTTTCATGACCCACCTGAGATCAGGTTGCGACCTACCGTGTGGGTCCTGACTCCCAGTTTGAGAAACACTACCCTAACCCATTCCATGGGTATAATTGGTAAGAGTGGGTAAGAGTGGCACACAAAGAATGATATATGCAAAGATCAAACGTGCCTCACTTAGCTCTTTTCCTGGGGGTACAGCTACTTAAACTGACTCTTCACTGAACCAGTTTGAGTTCTCCAAATCTCTGATATCTCAGTCAGTGTCTCCAACTTCTCCATTCACACAGCATCCTCTGTTTCTTCCTGCGGTGCTTCAAGGAGTGGGAGAGGAGAAGCATCAATTGCATAATGACAAACTAAGGGCACAATCTTAACCTGGAGTTAGTCTGGCCACAATTAGGCGAGCAAAGTTTGTTTGTTCGTTTGGAAATACAGACAAATGTACTGAGTCTTGGAGTCAGAGAGGCCTGCACACAGACATGCACCATCTTCCCTGACTCAGAGAGTGGTCCAAATGCACTTGATGGTGGCGCTTGTGCCAGCCGAACTTTGCTGGCCTAACTGTGCTGACCTAACTCCAGGTTAGGACTGTGCTCTAAAAGATGGTGTTCTTTAAACAGGAAATCTATGCACCAGAACTAATGGATTCATAAACCCATGGTTTCAGTATTTGCAGCATCAAGTTTGTGTGGTGTGTGTGTGTGTGTGTGTGTGTGTGTGTGTGTGTGTGTGTGAGAGAGAGAGAGAGAGAGAGAAATGATGGTGGAATAATGATAAAATCATAGAGTTGGAAGAGACCTACAAGGTCATCTAATTCAACCGCAGGAAGTTTTTGGAATGCCCAAACATACACCAGTTTATCCACAAAGCCACAGCCACTGAAAAGTACCAGGTCACTATGGTGAAGGGGTAGTGCTCTAGAATCTCGAAACTAATCAGGTGATCTCTCAAGCATTTTTCCAGGTGTTGTCAACCAACGGCCAACCTGTACCATCATTGCTACTTCTGAAGAAATTTGTGAAAGAATGAGTTAGAAATATTACATGTGTGGTATATTAGCAAATCCCTTTCATGGATCACTGCCTTGTCGTGGCGAAGGGGCTTGAGTAGCTCAATGAAGCTGTGAGCTATGCCATGTAGGGCTACCCAAGATGGACAGGTCACAGCAGAGAGTTCTGACTAAACGTGGTCCGCTGGAGAAGGAAGTGGCAACCCACTCCAGTACTCTTGCCAAGAAAACCCCATGGATTACAGAACAAAAAGGCTAAACGATATGACACTGGAAGATGAGACCCTCAGGTCGGAAGGTGTCCATTATGCTACTGGGGAAGAGCAGAACACGAGTACTAGTAGCTCCAGAAAGAGTGAAGTAGCTGGGCCAAAACTGAAAGGAAGCTCAGCTGTGGATGTGTCTGGAAGTGAAAGGAAAGTGCGATGCTGCAAAGAACAATACTACATAGGAACCTGGAACGTCAGATCTATGAATCAAGGCAAGCTAGATGTGGTCAAACGTGAGATGTCAAGGCTGAACATCGACATCCTGGGAGTTAGTGAACTAAAGTGGACAGGAATGGGAGAATTTAATTCAGATGACCATTATATTTGCTACTGTGGGCAGGAATCCCTTAGAAGAAATGGAGTAGCCTTCATCGTGAACAAGAGAGTGATAACAGCAGTACTGGGGTATAACCTCAAAAATGATAGAATGATTTCCATTCGGATCCAAGGCAAACCTTTCAACATCACAGTAATCCAAGTCTACGCCCCAACCACTGGTGCTGATGAGGAAGAAGTTGACCGCTTCTATGAAGACCTAGAACAGCTTCTAGAATTAACACCCAAAAAAGATGTCCTTCTCATCATAGGGGATTGGAATGCTAAAGTAGGCAGTCAAGAGGTAAGAGGAATAACAGGCAAGTTTGGTCTTGGAGTACAAAATGAAGCAGGGCAAAGACTGATAGAGTTCTGTCAGGAGAACACATTAGTCATAGCAAACACCCTTTTCCAGCAACACAAACGGCGACTGTACACATGGACTTCACCAGACGGTCTACATCGAAATCAGATTGATTACATTCTTTGCAGCCAAAGATGGAAAAGTTCCATACAGGCAGTCAAAACAAGACCTGGAGCTGACTGTGGCTCAGATCATCAGCTTCTTCTTGCCAAATTCAGGCTTAAACTGAAAAAAGTAGGGAAAACCGCTAGGCCTTCCACGTATGACCTAAATCAGATCCCCTACGAATATACAGTGGAGGTGACAAATAGATTTAGGGGCTTAGATTTGGTAGACAGAGTGCCTGAAGAACTTTGGACGGAGGTCTGTAACATTGTACAGGAGGCAGCAACTAAAACCATCCCAAAGAGGAAGAAATGCAAGAAGGCAAAGTGGCTGTCTGACGAGGCTTTACAAATAGCTGAGGAAAGGAGAGAAGCCAAAAGCAAGGGAGAAAGGAAAAGATATACCCAACTGAATGCAGATTTCCAGAGAACAGCAAGGAGAGATAGGAAGGCCTTTCTAAATGAGCAATGCAAAGAAATAGAGGAAAACAACAGAATGGGGAGGACTAGAGATCTTTTCAAGAAAATTGGAGATGTCAAAGGACAATTTCATGCTAAGGTAGGCACAATAAAGGACAAGAACGGCAAGGACCTAACAGAAGCAGATGAGATTCAGAAGAGGTGGCAAGAATACACAGAGGAACTCTATAAGGCCGATCTCAATGTTCCTGATAACCACAGTGGTACAGTCACTGAGCTCGAACCTGACATCCTGGAGAGTGAAGTCAAGTGGGCTTTAGAAAGCCTCACTAACAACAAAGCTAGTGGAGGTGACAGCATTCCAGCGGAATTACTCCAAATCTTAAAAGATGATGCTGTCCAAGTGCTGCTCTCCATATGCCAGCAAATTTGGAAAACCCAACAGTGGCCACAAGACTGGAAAAGATCAGTTTACATTCCAATCCCAAAGAAGGGCAATGCCAAAGATTGCTCGAACTACCGCACCATTGCACTCATTTCACATGCTAGCAAGGTCATGCTCAAAATCCTACAAGCTCGGCTTCAGCAGTATGCGAATCGAGAACTACCAGATGTACAAGCTGGTTTCCGAAGAGGCAGAGGAACTAGAGACCAAATTGCCAACCTTCGCTGGATCATGGAGAAAGCAAGAGAGTTCCAGAAAAACATCTACCTCTGCTTCATTGATTATGCTAAAGCCTTTGACTGTGTGGATCACAACAAACTGTGGCAAGTTCTTGAAGAGATGGGAGTTCCAGACCACCTGATCTGCCTTCTGAGAAACCTTTATGCGGGTCAGGAAGCAACAGTTAGAACTGGACATGGAACAACCGACTGGTTTAAAATTGGGAAAGGAGTACGACAAGGCTGTATATTGTCACCCTGCTTATTTAACTTATACGCAGAGTACATCATGAGGAAGGCAGGGCTGGATGACTCTTAAGCTGGAATCAAGATTGCTGGGAGAAACATCAACAACCTCAGATATGCAGACGATACCACTTTACTGGCAGAAAGTGAGGAAGACCTAAAGAACCTTTTGATGAGGGTGAAAGAGGAAAGTGCCAAAATTGGTTTGAAGCTCAACATTAAAAAGACTAAGATCATGGCAACCACTCCCATCACTTCCTGGCAAATAGGAGGGGAAGAAATGGAAGCAGTGACAGACTTTATTTTCCTGGGCTCCAAGATCACTGCAGATGGTGACTGCAGCCATGAAATTAAAAGACGTTTACTTCTTGGGAAGAAAGCTATGGTGAACCTAGATAGCTTAATCAAAAGCCGAGACATCACCCTGCCAACAAAGGTTCGCATAGTCAAAGCGATGGTTTTCCCAGTAGCCATGTATGGCTGTGAGAGCTGGACCATAAGAAAGGCAGAGCGTCGAAGAATCGATGCTTTTGAATTATGGTGTTGGAGAAGACTCTTGAGAGTCCCCTGGACTGCAAAGAGATCCAATCGGTCAATTCTCCAGGAAGTCAAGCCTGATTGCTCCCTGGAAGGACAAATGCTGAAGCTGAAGCTCCAATACTTTGGCCACCTGATGAGAAGAGAGGACTCTTTAGAAAAGACCCTCATGCTGGGAAAGATTGAAGGCAAAAGGAGAAGGGGGCGACAGAGGATGAGATGGTTAGATAGTGTCACCGAAGCAATGAATATGAAATTGGGCGAACTCCGGAAGCTAGTGGAGGACAGGGAGGCCTGGCGTGCTGTGGTCCATGGGGTCGCGAAGAGTCGGACACGACTTAGCGACTGAACAACAACAACAACAACATATTAGCAAATAACACTGACATTACAATGTGACAGAGAGGAAAACATTACCCTAAGCCTCCAAGAGGCATTGCTTTGTGTCCTTGTAAAATCTATTGTACATGGATAATGCATGAGGTTTCCATTCACTAAGACGAAGTTGGTCATTTGTCACTCCCCTGCTGCCAACCTGGTTAGCAATAAAAGGTAAGAGCAGTTTTACAAAAATAACAAAAGCACCCAAAGCCATGAGCGGAAGTACAATTAATCCGGGTGTGGATAATAAAACGTATGCAATGAGAAAACGTGATTCAGATCTTCAATATACTACTGAGGGACATATCTGTGCTTTTGAATGGGGAACATTAAGCTAATTGTAGACAATAACGTAGTGCATATGCAGTGCTCAGCAATGTTTCGAATTAGCTTGGCTGAAATGTCATATGCACCGTTCTGGACAAGTATTTCAGATAAGTGACACAAATCTCACTCTCTGTGTGCGTGCGCGCGTGTGTGTGCATGTGTGTGTGCGTGTGTGTGTGTGCGCGTGTGTGTGGGCACAATCCTAACCTGCTGTTATATTAGGCCGGCACAGTTTGGCTGGCACAAGGAACACTGGAAAGTATGTTTGGACCACTCTTAGAGTCAGAGAGGCCAGCACACAGATGTGTGCTGAAAGTGGTCCAAATGCACTTTACGGTGGCCTTTGTTTGCTGGCCAAACTTTGCTGGCCTAACTGTGCCAGCATAACTCCAGGTTAGGATTGCACTGTGTGTGTGTGTGTGTGTGTGTGTGTGTGTGTGTGTGTGTGTGTGTGAGCGAGCAACATGTGGTGCAGGTTTGGCAGGTGAAACAGAACTGCCCTCTTAGAGTTCTTTGAAAAGTGCTGCCACTGCTGTGATCACACAATCAGCCCATGGGCTTTGAGCAGCTGGAGCCTGTGGGTTGTGTTTGCAGGATCACAGGCACCGCAGCAGCAGTGAAGGCACTTTTCAAAGAACTCTGGAAGGGCAGCTCTGCATCACCTACCACACCCACACCACATGTTGCGTGTGTGTGTGTGTGTGTGTGTGTGTGTGTGTGCGCGCGTGTGCGTACGCACTTGTGCGTGAGGGAAATAAAAATACCCACAGATATAAAAGACCAACCTTCATACACCCCAATTCTGGACTATTATTATTATTATTATTATTATTATTATTATTATTATTATTATTA